>JANBTM010000349.1:0-13104 GCA_027578695.1 Coemansia sp. RSA 1365 | reverse complement strand
GCATCTACAGGAATCGGTCGAAGCCTGGCGCTAGAGTACGCGCGCAAAGGAGCAGAACTTCTTATCTGTGCCCGGCGCGCTGCAGAGCTTGATCAGGTGGCAGCGGAATGCCAGGCTCTGGGCGGAAGTGCAGTGTACAAAGTGGTCGGGGACATCACTCTTCGCAAGACACAGATTGCTTTGCGCGATGTGGCGGCGAATAATATGAAAGACGGCGTGGACTACCTTGTGCTTAATGCTGGTGCCATATCAGTGCAACAGATTATTGACCTGTGGGACATGCGCAATGAGAGCAACACAGGACTCTGTGACACCGTGCAAGATAATGCTGTTGAAAGAGCAGATCAAGCTATGCGACAGATCATGGAAGTCAATGTAATGGCACCTGCCACACTGGCTGGGCTTTTTCTACCTATGGTGGCTAAAAGTCGTGGCAGTATTGTTGTGTTGTCTTCAATGGCTGGTCTTGTTGCTGCGCCGACGCGCTCGCTGTATTCTGCTAGCAAGCATGCAGTGTCTGCGTTTTTTACAGCACTGCGAATGGAGGTGGATCATTTGGGCATTGCAGTGACTATAGTCTATCCAGGGACTGTTGACACCGATTTGCGTCAGTCTGCAGTGGATAAGTCTGGTACATCTGCCGCTGGGTCGTCGTCGGGGAAAATGTCGCCGCAGAGCTGTGCCCAGCAGATTGTGCGCGCTGCTGCTCTACGCCAGCCAACGTTGATTACACCGCTACCATATCGTATCAGCGTTTGGGTGTATAACTTTGCGCCTAAGTTTATCGAGTATATGGCTAAAAAGAAATACGGGCTCGTTTAGTAGAAACAAACAACGATCAACGTGACAATCCAGACAAGCGCGGCTTATGAGGTGCTCTAAACATAACTGCGGGCTCGCGGTCCCTTTTTTTGCTGGACTTGCTGGAACCAATTGTCCGCACTTGTTCAATATGCCCATTTGCATCACGCTTCCTCATTTCAAATTCTGGTGTGTTTTGGTCCAGTGCCTGCGGAAAAATACTGTAATTCCCGGTTGGGTGCATGTACTAATTACCTCGAGATCGTAAGCCTCTGGTATGACATGGTTGGGACAGGCGCCCGCAATAATCTATAACGATAGCAGTAGAGATTACAAAAGTACCCGCTCCCCGTAAACGGATTGCAATTGTTGATGCAAGCGGTGCCAAGCGATTGTTCTTGTAAGACTTCATTGTCAAAAAAAAAAAAAAAAAATAAGGGAAGCGCTTAAGAATACAAGCAAAGGAAAAAAATGCAGTGGCCCAGCGAGTCCATGGGGAGGGAGGCCTTTTGCCGCACTGTGCAAAAGCCTCTCATTAGACAACAGGAATACATGGCCGGGTGCCGTATTCAGTTGTCTGGTTCTAACTACCGCTTACTTCAAAAGCAACCCTGAGATTTACCATGCGTATTACTCTTCGTGGTCTTTTGAGACGAGTGCCACTCTCTTTGCTGTGCTTTTCTTTCCCAGGGGTTCTTTTTTTTTTTTTCCACGTAAACAACTACATCTTATATATTAGTTCCCTGTCATTTTCTCCCTCTTAAGACGATATCCAAAGACATTTTACTTGACTTCTCCCTCACTTTTCTCATCATCACACCCCCCATTTCATATTCTCCTCTTTTTCTCCTCCCTCCCTTGTGCATTGCCATTAAAACTCAGTTGTATTTCCGCTCCCTTACACATTATGAAATACGAGACAGATACAGAGTCGTTATGCAGCCTGGATACACGGTTTTCTGTTGACTCATCCGACTCGCGTGCGTGTCTACTTAGCAGTCCCAGTACAAATAGTGATCATAGTACTAAGCATAGTGATGAATTTTTGGTAATGGATACAGAGTCACTCACTGGTGCTGTGCAAGACGACAGAGTAGATTACGTGTGTCGGCAGGCCGACCTTGAACATATTTTAGCTCATCAAGCGCGAACACACGAGCCTTCTATGGCTGCTCAGCGTGTAGTGTTGTCCACAGCAAAGAGACGTAATATGCAAATGGCAGAATTGGCTGCTAAAGTCAGCCGTATGGGCCGTCTTCGCTTTACAAACCAGGATTGCTCTCCGGTACGCGATAGACGTGCAAATGAGATGGAGGGCTTCTTTGACAAGCTTGATCGTCTTGCTGTTGACAAACTTTCTAGCGGACAGCGCTACATGCATCGGCCTCGACCTTTTGTTCTCTAGCTATAGCTTACTTTCTTCTGTTTTTCCATGCATTATCTATTCATTTATTCTTGCAATGTGGTTGGCATGTGTGGTCAAGGAAGGAGAAACGCCAAAAAAAAAAATACTTGTGTGTAAGTATTTTGGTTATTGTAATTACAGCAACCAACACATCCCTCATCTAATTCTAACTTGCCTATCTACCACTCGGATGCGTTTTCTGGCGGTATCTTACCTATAAAAGTTTAACTAGCATGTCAACATCTGGAAAAACATACATAGTTTATATAGCTTTAAAGGTATGCTGTTTTGTAGTTATTCTTATATTGGTATGTTAACATTTCTTTATATTGTTAGCATCTTTATAAAGACTATAGCTTATATTAGCACTTCTTTAGAATGTAGTATGCAGTGAATGCTTTTATTGTATGATCCTCAGTTTGTGTCTATCAGATTTCTTGTTTCTGTATATGTATATAAACCGTTATCCAACGCCTTTAACTTTTACATGCTGGTTGTGATTAATAAGGATAGTGACTTGTGGTCTTATGAAATAGTATCTCCCACTGAGAGAAACAGATATAGACCATTCCCCTCAGGAATTGTTGTTTTATGTGCCGATGTTGCAATTGCCAGCTACTTTCTAGCTTTTGGTGTTAGTGTTGTTGACTGCCATTGCATTTCTTGTAACGTGGGTAGGTACCATCGACTACTTTTTATTACACTATCAGCAGCGCTAAAAAATATTGGCTTACACTCTTCAATCATCATTTGCAGCAATATGCCAGTGCGTCTATTGCATCATTTAGAACTTTTATCACAAATGTATGTGTTGTTGATGTGTGTTGCTATGGATAATGATGACAACCGCAAAAAAAGATATGGTTATGAAGCAGTCTACAGTGCCTGCTCATCGACTGCTGTCCCCAGAGCCTGGACAATGTTATTTCCCATTACATCTTCTACAGTGGCTTCGAGATGCCGCTTAGGGTCCTCTTTTCCGACATGACGAGTCTTGAGCTGATCCGCAGACAGTTTCTTTTCCTCCTGAACGGATTTGGTATAGGACTCAGCCAGCTTGAGCATTTTGGTAACCGCAGTTTGGTTGCTAGCACAGTGCGAATTGAAACTGTCCAATGTCAGCCCATGCGACCACTGTTTCTTGTTGAGGTTGAGCAGCATCTTTTCCTCCAACTGATTCTTCCGGTAGTCAATGGCAATCGAGTAGTAGTGCCGGTTCAATCCATGAATCAGCGCTTGAATGCTAGGCTTATGGAGTTGACCAATGTTGGAAGTTGACTGTCTTGGCTCCATTCCAGCCATCGCCGTAGAAGTTTCTATTAGTCTAAAGGCATCAATCACTACTTTTCCGCGCACTGACTGAATAGGATCCACAACCACAGCAACAGCCCGTCTGTTAAGTCTTTCAAACGCTTGCTGCGTGCCAATATCCACACTAGACAACCAGCAACCAAATCCTGGATGAGAATGATACCAGCCAACTACCGACTCCGCACGTCCTGTTTGCTTCAACATCTCCATCATTGCTGCCTGATATGCCTCGTCGATGGCCTCAACGGACACACCTGTTCCTGACTGAGGCATGGCAAACACATCCACCACTTGCACAGTATAGTCGTCGATAAACTCACCCAACATTAACCCCATCACTTCCATAGGAACACCAGCACGCCCATGCTTCAACATCTTTAGCAATGCTAGCGACGAAATGTGGATCGTCTCTGAATTGTCTGCCACCTTTGTTTCAGACAAATCGGCGCCTTGTCCGCCCATACCCATGTACTGTTGAAAGTCCATATGCTACGTTTTTCTCTGTCTAGTCGGATTTATAAAATTTTTTTAAAAACGAGATTGGAAGCTCACGCAGTTGAACGGAAAAAAAAGAAAAAAGGAAGTTGAATACAGAAGAAACACAACAAAGACAGCACTTACATCATAAATTTCTAAAGAAAACTGCCATGAAAGCCAGCTCTTGGTGCCTTGCTGCTTGCGTGTACAATAAAGTTGATTTAATTCACTAACCAAAAATCAAGAATATTACCTGTCGTATGGCTTAGCCACTGCATCGACTGGTGGCAGTGTTTCGACAGGCCCTTTGCCCACGCTCTTCCAGTCAGTGCTCAGCGAAGTACCGTTGCTCTCAATGTAGCTCTTCATCATAGCTCGACGCGTGTCCTCGTCAGCGTCTTTGTAGATAGACTGGAACAGCTCGTTGACGTTCTGCTCGCTGGGCTTAAGCTTAGTCTCCCGCTCAGCATCAGCCGCAATCGAATCCCACGAAACGCCCTTACGCGAGGTTCCATGACCAGCCATCTTGTTTTTGGCCTGCTGATCGTCAGGCATTTCCAAATGCTCCCACCTCTGACCAAAGCTAGCCTTCTTCATGCGGATCTCAATCTTTGTGCTCAGTACTTCGAACGACGACTCTTCAGGCACAATATTGTGCTGCAATGGCTCAAATTCGTAGTTGTTATCCGAGCCACTTGCCATCTTAATCGAAAGAGAGACAGAGTTCTTCTCAAACTCCACTGTAGCCGCATCCTTCTGTACGCGCTTGATAAACACCTCTAGAATGACATCGCTGTCAGTCTGATACCACTCATGGCGTACCTGTGGCCGCTTTGGTGTCGGTGGTTCAACCTTGTTCTCGCTCTCATCCGCAGCAGTAGCCGTAGACTCTGGTACAGGTTCAGGCTTTGGTGTGGTAAGTGGCTCAACCTTCTCCAACAATGTCTTTATTTCAGAATGACTCGGATTGATCGTAGCTGCTTTGCGCAGCGACTCGGCCGATTCGTCATAATGTCCAAGCTCGAATGCCCACTTGCCATGCAGGTAAAGTGCTTTAAAGTATGAGCGCAACTGGTCCGACTGATTTGCAGTCAAAGTAACAGCCTGATGGGCATCGCTTGCTGCCATACTCTTGTTGTCAAGCTTGCCGCGTATCTGTGCGCGCCTCAGATAATATTCACCAACTGTACTGTCTGCAGCAATTGCCTGGGTGCAAAGCGACTCTGCCTGTTCAAATTCATCATCAAAGAATGCCTCAACGGCTTGCTGAAACAACTTTTTCCCAGTCAGCTTATTTGCGGATGACGGCATTTCCAGTGTGTCGGGATATAGCAGTATTTATTCAATATGTTTAAGAAGTAGTACAAAAAATAACGTAAGCGTAGAAAGTCTAGTTTTGAGAAAGGCGCTTAGTAGTCGTGAGCTAATAACCTTGTGAAAATATCCATTGGCCATTGCGTGGAAACCCTTTTCCTTTGACATTAAAGAACCTAATCGAACCTTTGCCATCAAGGGTCCTTTTCGGCGTGATCTGTGGATCAGTCTGGTGATCTCTAAACTTTTTTCTTCACACAATGTTTTCCACTGCGTCTGATAGATCCACAGGCCAACAACTTGTGCTGTCCTCTTTGAGCATAACTTTCACTGATCCTTTATTTTTCTATTATATGCGCATTCTCAGCAGCTGAGGATGAAGACAGATTTTAAGTTCTCCAACCTGTGCGGGACGGTTTTCCGGAAGGGGAACCTGGTTTTTACACCCGATGGCAACTCAGTGCTCAGCCCGGTGGGCAACCGTATCACCGTATTTGATCTGGTGAATAACAAAGCTGAGACGCTACCGCTTGAGAATAAGCGTGACATCCGGCGACTAGCACTGTCTCCTAACGGCAATCTGTTGCTTTCTGTTGATGAGCTCGGACAGGCACTGTTGATAAATTTCCGCAAACGCACGATACTGAGTTACTTTAAGCTGAAAGGCAAGGTGCGTGACATTCAGTTTTCACCTGATGGGAAGTATTTTGCGGTCGGAATTGGCCGCAGCGTTGAGGTGTGGCGGTCGCCGGGCTACACGCGCGAGTTTGCACCATTTGAACTGCACCACCGACATGGCGGACATTATGACGATATTACGCACATTAGCTGGTCGCCAGATTCGCGATTTTTCCTGACATCAAGCAAAGATATGGCGACAAAGATCTATTCTGTAGATCCAATTGAGGGCTTTAGACCAACAACGTTGACAGGACATCGGTATGCAGTGGTTGGAGCGTGGTTTTCCAAGGATATGAGCGCAATATACACTGTAAGCTCAGATGGCGCAGTTTGCGTGCGTCGTTTTCGACCACATGGGGTTGAAGAGAATTTGGTATTTGGCGAGTTTCCTCGTGACGAAGAGGGAAATTTTATGCGCACAGTCTGGTTTACCGAAGAGCGGCATTATGCTATGCAGTCAGCACAAGTACATAGCGCAGCTTTTAGCTGGGCAACTGGACTGATGGTGCTTGGATTCACAAATGGAGTTTTTGGAATTTGGGAGATGCCAGGCTTCAACATGGTTCACTCGCTCTCGATCTCGCGTGCAAAAATCAATACCATTGCGATCAACACGACAGGCGAATGGCTGGCTTTTGGCTCATCCAAGCTTGGACAGCTGCTTGTATGGGAATGGCAGAGTGAGACGTATGTGCTTAAGCAGCAAGGTCATTTCTACGACATGGCTTGCGTAGCATACTCGGGTGACGGGCAATATGTGGCGACGGGTGGTGACGATGCCAAACTTAAGATTTGGAATGCACTGACGGGTTATTGCTTTATTACATTTACAGAGCATACCAGTGCTGTGACAGCTGTGCACTTTACTAAGGGCAGTCAGGTGGTGCTATCAGCTTCGCTGGACGGCACTGTACGTGCATATGACTTGGTGCGGTACCGTAATTTCCGCATTTTTACTTCACCTACACCTGTTCAGTTTACGAGTCTGGCAGTTGATGTTAGCGGTGAGATTGTTTGTGCCGGTTGTCAGGACACATTTGAGATTTACATGTGGAGCATGCAGACAGGCAAGCTATTGGATGTGCTGAGTGGACACGAAGGACCAATCAGCAGCCTATGTTTCCGTCCTGACGGTCTTTCATTGGCATCCAGTGCTTGGGATAGTACAGTACGTCTGTGGAATGTCTTTGATCGTTCCAAAGTTGTTGAGCGGCTGGAACACAACAGTGAAGTTTTGGATGTGACTTTTCGCCCGGATGGAAAGGAACTGGCTGCATCGACACTTGATGGTCAGATTCACTTTTGGGATGTTCTTAAAGCTGCACCAACAGGCAGCATTGAGGGCCGTCGCGACATTTCTGGCGGTCGCAAGGCTGGAGACCGCATGACTGCAGCAAACAACTCATCAGGCAAGTGTTTCAATTCTCTTTGCTACTCTGCTGACGGTACTGCGATTCTGGGTGGTGGAAATAGCAAGTTTGTTTGCTTGTACGACCGGCGATCGGGAATTCTTCTGCGCAAGTTCCAAGTATCGAAGAACCAGTCCCTGGATGGTGTTCAGGAAAAGCTTAATTCGAAGAATATGACTGAGGCTGGACCAACTGATCTAATTGACTCTGATGGAATTGACAGTGACACAGAAAAGCAAGCCGATCGCAGCCTACCTGGAGTAAAGTCTGGAGACAAGTCGAATCGTCTGCTTAAACCAGAGGTGCGCACACGGGCGATAAAATTTTCACCTACTGGTCGCCAATGGGCTGCTGCATCCACTGAGGGTCTGCTCATTTACTCATTAGATGAGACGCTAGTATTTGACCCATATGAGCTTGACGAAGATGTGACACCAGATACTATTCGCGGACTTGCTCGCAAAGGCGAGTATCTGCATGCACTGGTGAATGCTTTCAGACTTAATGAAAAGCCTGTGATTCGTGAGGTATACGAAACTATTCCGCCAATGGATGTCTCACTGTTGGCAAAGGATTTCCCCGAAGCGTACCTCGAGCGTCTGCTAAAGTTTATTACCAGTATCATGGAGTCTAGTCAGTTGCTAGAGTTCCATCTGCAATGGGTATCGGGTTTGCTGTCGAACCACGGTACCTTTGTTAAGACCCGCTCAGTTGCATTGCAGCCAGTGTTACGCATGCTTCAGAGGAGTATCTCGCGCATGCATCAGGATATTGGCACTGTATGTGACAAGAACCACTATTCTCTCGATTACCTTCTAGTCCAGGGCAAGCGCGTCGTGGAGAAAAATAAAGACGAAGAGGAGGATTCTGTTGGTGATGGCCTCACAATGAATAATATCTTCTCCGGCTTCAGCGATGATGAGGAAAATAATGCTGATACAGCTAGTGGAGATGCTATGGATCTTGACGATGCTGGAGTACCAATGAGTGCATAATTTAATTTGTTCTTTCTAAATACAACAATTCTGAGACTATTTCTTTTAAAGCTTGTAGAGATATTGCGGGTATTCAACATAATCCAATGGTTCCAGCTGCTTTCTAGTTCCAACCAAGCGTCGATGGAACGTGATTACAAGTCCATAAATTATGTGATCTAGCAGATTTGTTCCAAATAGAAGTTGCCATGAAAGAGTTTATTAAATACCTGTTTAGAGTTTAGCATTTTTGCTTATTAAGTATGTCTCGACAGCTACAGCGCTTTTTGCGTGAAGAGATCCCAAGTCTCGAAAAGTGTGATGTTAAGGCGTTATCTTTGTTTAGCTCAGCTCTATCAAGAATAGAGTCACATTGCCTCTGCACGGATGTGAAGAATGACGCTGGTAGCGATAATACCAACAGACATATACTTTATTATGCCAAAGAACCATTTGAATACACACAAAACCTTGTTACTAGTCGATCCACAGCTGAAAATGACGCAGAGCCACATTTAGCGCGTATGCTAATTGATGCAGCGCTTTTACAGGCGCTCGAGTATTTTACTTGCAGCATGGATGGACAAGTGACATTGAAGATCTTAAATAATTTAGACCGTGCACTGATAATTGGAGCTGCAACCGGAGTGCATTTACAGTGGATCCAGCGAGTTGTTGGTGACATTGAAAATAACTCAGTTTGGCTACGAAACCAAATTGCAATTGATAAAGAAAGACAAAAGCCTAATGGCTTGGTTCAGGACTGCTTTCGCGATATTATATTTCCAGAAATAAAGTTTCCACTTAAAAGGTATTCTGTGGATGAAATCGATATGCTCCGCTTTCAAAAGATGATCAGTGATCCTAAAAGCTGTCCTTTTATTATCGAGAACGCTATATCATTTTGGCCTGCGTTTTCCCAGCGTAAATGGAGCAATCTAGATTATATGCGACATACTGTTGGCCACTATCGTTTGGTGCCTATAGAGCATGGTATAAAATACACTGACGAGCAATGGACTCAAAAACTAATACCCTTTGGCGAGTTTCTGGATAGTATTTCCAACAACTTTGGAAAAAGTAATAATCACTGTTACTACCTTGCACAACACAATTTATTAAAACAAGCACCAGCATTGAATCGTGATTTTGTGCTTCCAGATTACACACAAGTAGAAACGGGAAGAAGAAATGTACCAGTTGATGCAACTGACAATGCAGATGGTGTTATTGTCAATGTTTGGATAGGACCATCAGAAACTGTTTCTCCACTACATTACGATGTTTTTGATAATGTTTTTACGCAGATATTTGGTTACAAATACTTTCGCTTGTACTCTCATTGTGAGTCACCTAATTTGTATCCACATTCTTCCGAATCATTACTTGCAAATACTAGTCAGATTGATGTTGAATCACCAGACATTGAAAAGTATCCTCGCAGTGCAAAAGCTCAATATCTCGAATGCGTAGTTGAACCAGGCGATTTACTCTATATTCCGGTAAGTATACCATACTCACAAAATTGTTGGTACTAAAATAACGATATTGATAGTATCAACTATGTTTAATACTGACTTTGTACTATATAATCTATTTGTAGCCAAGATGGTGGCACTATGTACGGTCTCTAAGCACCAGTGCAAGCATTAGCATGTGGTTTTAAATACATACTAATTTAACTCCAGCTTTTTTGCAAAAAAAAGAAAACAATATTTGCACACACTGCCAGAACCTATGAACCTTGCAACATATCTGCTATGTAACAAGGTATTATATGCGTAAAAAGAAAGGCCATACAATTTCCTCACAAAAGGTTTATGCTCGAAAGTAAAATTGCTAAGCCGCTTTGAATTTCATTGGCCGTCGATCTGTTTGTTTATCTTATCTCGATTAATTTATTCTATTAGTTGCGCTATTCCGCAATTGGTGAAGATAGCCAGTGGAACTCTTGCTGCTTTGGGTAGTGAAAGTGCTTGAAAATATTTCTTTTTAGGGTAGTACGAATGATGATTGGTGGAAAGTTTTTTGGAGTGTGCAAAAGTTAAAGTGTATGTGGCCCGTGCGGAGTGGAGAAAGATATCCAATCAACTAGAATAGAACACATGTGCCGAACATTCAGACTGTTTATACTTGTCCTCCGCTCTCCCCGTATATTCTAAAGATTGTAACAATTCAGAATTGTGCAGCGGAGCAAAGATAAAGCGGACTTAATTTGGTGTGACCTCCGACCGTTCCGTAGCGTGAAAAAAATGTCAAATTTGGTTAGGCTTTTAAGTCTATATAAAGGACTAAAGACCTGCTGCAAAAGTACGCATCTTCATTGATAACTCCAATCTACAATTATTGTATTTACTCCTTTTATCTATTGATACACTATTAATACGCGACATTTGGTAATTGACTTTTATCCTCTTCACTCTTGGTTATCATTATTTACATTGCCACACAAACATGCTCGCTATAAGGAGGCAAGCACTGGCAAGCGTCAACCGTGTTATTTTAAACACCAACGCGCTATCAGCTATAGCAACAAGAGCTGCTAGTCGCGCTTACCATAGCAAACTCTGCAAATCATCCGATGAAGCCATTGAGGGTATCAAGTCTGGCGATAAACTGTTAATCGGTGGCTTTGGCCTCTGTGGAATTCCTGAAAACCTGATTAAAGCAATCTCGCGACGCAAAGACATTCAACAAATTACCGCTATATCAAACAACGCAGGAACAGTGGATTACGGTATCGGCACACTGCTGCAGTCACGCCAGGTCAAGCGTATGGTTTCAAGCTATGTTGGTGAAAACAAAGAGTTTGCTAGACAATACTTGGGAGGCGAACTGGAGGTTGAACTTCTTCCTCAGGGTACTATTGCCGAGCGTGTCCGCTGTGGTGGCGCTGGAATTCCCGGTTTCTATACGTTGACAGGCGTGGGCACTGAAGTCGAGACTGGCGGCATTCCAATCAAATATGGTAAAGATGGCAAGGTTGTGATTGGCAGTGAACCACGAGAGACAAAGATATTCAACGGAAGAAAATATCTTTTGGAGGAGGGAATTGTTGGAGACTTTGCTTTGGTCAAGGCATGGAAAGGTGACGAACTTGGTAACCTTGTGTTTAAATATGCTGCTAGCAACTTTAACGCACCAATGGCCACTGCTGGAAAAATCACCATTGCCGAAGTCGAAGAACTTGTGCCTGTTGGAGAACTAAAACCCGATGAAATCCATATTTCAGGAATTCACGTCCATCGCATCCTCAAGGGAGAGGTTTACGAGAAGCGCATCGAGAGGCTTACTCTGCGTCGCACAGCAGAGGAAGAAGGAAATCTGCCCGAGTCGATGAAGCAGCGCATTCACATTATTAAGCGCGCTGCTCGCGAGTTTAAGGATGGCATGTATGCAAATCTTGGAATTGGTATGCCTGTGCTGGCCAGCAATTACATTGATCCCAATATCACCGTACATTTGCAGAGCGAAAATGGAATTCTTGGCATGGGCCCCTTCCCGACACCTGAGGAGGTTGATGCAGATCTGGTGAATGCTGGCAAAGAGTCAGTTACCGTGCTTCCTGGCGGCACATGCTTTTCTAGCGATGTCTCATTTGGCATGATTCGCGGCAACCGTCTTGACATGACTATCCTTGGCGGCATGCAGGTTTCTACTAACGGTGATCTGTCCAATTGGGTTGTACCTGGAAAGATTATAAAGGGCATGGGAGGCGCTATGGATCTTGTTGCAGCACCAAAGTCATTTGTTGTTGTTACAATGACGCACAATGCCAAGAATGGTGAACCAAAGATTTTGAAGAAAAACACTCTACCACTCACTGGCGTAAAGTGTGTCAACCGCATTATTACCGACAAGTGCGTATTTGATGTTATCCCAGACAAGGGATTGCTTCTTCGCGAACTCTCTTACGGAAGAACCGTAGATGAAATAAGGGCATGCACTGAGAGTGACTTTGAAGTTGCATCGGATGTTGCTGAAACATACTAAAAAATATATTATGTTTTTAATTAATACACTTGGATTGTTTTTTTTTTTCTGATCACAAAAGTAACTTTATAGAGTTTGTGAAATAATGGATGTAATGCGGTATAAAAAATACCTAAATAAGAAAAGGAAACCAATGTTAATGTACAAAGTTAGTGAAAGTTTATCATGGGATCTATCAGAAAACCGGGTACTGCTACAAACCACATAGTGGCGGCGTGCCAAATGGAAATATGGTGGGTTTTCTTGCTTGGCTGTTTACCAGCCTAAAGTGCTCTGAAAGCTACAAGCACCGAGCATCTGGTTGTAGAATAAGCGATTTAATGGTAACACAGTAGCTTTTGGTACATCTTGTCCCTTTGCTGTCATGTAGTGCTTGACTATAAACGCAATTTGTCGGAAATATCAGCTCAAAATTGGGCGCCATCACCTGCTCATTGCGTTTCTTTATCTTTTACTATTGTCACCCAGATAAGTTCAGACCTGTATCTTTTTTGTCAGCTTAAAATTGGCACTGCTCCTTGTACCAATCGTAAGATTTAGTAAAGATTTCAGAAAAAATAGCTAGGGTGTGCAGATGCGTTTGTCCTTGAATTAGGTTGCTTGTTTGCTGAAACAATCGCGCTCACGCGTGGTAGTTTTCAAGCGCATTTTCAGGTTTAAAATCACATCCTGAAAGTGCGCGTTTATTTGTCTTTTCGTTTATTTCAATAGCTCGCCGGTCTGATCAGGAAAAGCCAAC
>JANBTM010000346.1:0-15339 GCA_027578695.1 Coemansia sp. RSA 1365 | reverse complement strand
TGGAGCTAGTGCACATGGCGGACGCGGACGTGTTAGTTGCGCACAACTTTTACGGTTTTGCGCTGGACGTGCTTCTGAGTCGCATGCGCGCCCTGCGCACGGCCGATTGGTCGCGGCTGGGGCGACTGCAACGTGCGCAGCTGCCGCGCCCTGGCGATACGTTTGGTGCACGCCAGGCGGTGGCTGGTCGCGTTGTATGCGACACTTATTTAGCCAGCCGCGATCTGGTGCGTGCGCACTCGTACTCGCTAGGGTCTTTAGCGCGCCAGGAGCTTGGAATCCGGCGCGAGGACATTGCGCCCGACCGCGTATCCGACCACTTTGCTGCCGCCAAGCCTCTGCTGCACTTACTGCGTCATGCCGCCTTTGATGCATTCCTAGCCACCGCGCTAATGGTGCATCTGCATGTGCTGCCGCTGACGTTACAATTGACGACGCTGGCTGGGAACTTGTGGTCGCGCACGCTGATGGGCGCGCGCGCCGAACGCAACGAACATCTACTGCTACACGAGTTCTACCGTGCAAAGTTTATACGCCCTGATCGCCGCTCTTCCCGCACCACAGCATCTGACGACGACGCGGCACCCGCTCGCCGTAAGCCCGCATATCTGGGAGGCCTGGTGTTGGAACCGCAGCGCGGGTTCTATGACCGCTTTGTGCTGCTGCTGGACTTTAACTCTCTGTATCCATCTATTATCCAGGAGTTTAACATCTGCTTTACGACCGTGCGCCCTGGCGCCGCCGACGCCGTGCCCGAGCCTCCTGAGCCATCTGAGCCACAGGGCGTGCTGCCACGCTTGCTCAAGACGTTAGTCGACCGCCGCCGCCAGGTCAAGCAACTGCTGGCTGCCGCTGCTCCTGCTGAGCGTGAGCAGTTGGATGTGCGGCAGCGTGCGTTGAAGCTTACGGCTAACTCGATGTACGGGTGCTTGGGATTTACGCACTCGCGCTTCTACGCTAAGCCGTTGGCCATGCTGATCACTGCGCGCGGTCGCGAGATTCTGCAGGCCACGCGCGACTTGGCGCTGGCCGACGGCTTGGAGGTTATCTATGGCGACACTGATTCACTGATGATTGCCACGCGCGCCACCAGTCTTGCCGACGTTTATGCGCTAGGATCGCGTTTCCGTCGTCGCGTCAACGAGCGTTACCGTCTGCTTGAGCTCGGCATTGACGCTGTTTTCCGTCGTTTGCTGCTACTCAAGAAGAAGAAATACGCCGCTCTCGTCATATCCGACGCCGGTCCTTCTGCCGAGCCCAAGACTGAATTGGAGACAAAGGGTCTCGACCTAGTCCGCCGTGACTGGTGTGGTCTGTCCCACGATGTGTCTGACTACGTGTTGCGTCTGCTATTTGCTGAGCCAGATGCCCTTGATTCTAGCCACAGCTCTGACCACAATGGACTTGCCCCCGATCACGATCAAAACTCTGCTCTGGCCCTCATCCATGATCATCTGACCAAGGTCGCCACTGCTGTGCGCGCGCGTCAGGTGCCTTTGGACAAGTACGCCATTCACAAGGGTCTTACCAAGCCACCCGAAGCCTACGCAGACAAAAAAGGACAGCCTCATGTAATGGTGGCGTTGCGCATGCGTGGAAGCGGTCACACTGTGCGCGCCGGCGACACTGTACCTTATGTCATTTGTGACGCCCAAAGTCCAGCCCTACTCCGCGACGCCGCTGATCAGCAGCTTGCCACTGGGTCGTTTGCCGACCGCGCACGTCATCCTGACGAAGTGCGCGACTCTGCCGGACAATTATACCCTGATGCCGAGTGGTACTTGAATCAACAAGTACTGCCACCCTGCGCACGTTTGCTCGAACCACTACAGGCGACTGACATGGCGACACTGGCACAATGTCTAGGTCTAGACGCAGCAAAATACCGAGCAGCTTCTGCATCAGCAGCAGGAAATGCTTATTCTGCTGATTCACTTCGCACACTTGACTCGCAAATATCTGATAGTGAGCGCTTCCGTTATGCGCAGTCATTTGTTGCCAATTGTCCATTGTGTGATAAAGAATATCACGTAGATGGAATTGCGCGTAAAATAGGTGACCGTTTTGAATCAGGTCTCCTATGTTCACATTGCAATGGACTTCCATCACCAGGTTCTCTTGCTACTCAGTTGGCTATTCAGATTCGTCGACATATTCGTCAGTATTATGAATTTGTCTTACAGTGCGATGAACCAGATTGCGCACTACAAACAAAATTATTATCGGTAGTGGGTACTAGATGTTCTCGTCCTGGATGCTCTGGAAAATTACAAGAGTCTTATTCTGATAAGGCACTTTACGTTCAAATCCAATATTTCGCCTCGTTATTCTCACTCGATCGCTCTGCTACGAGACTTGAAACTTCTGCCTCTGCTATTATTCAGCTTCGTGATTCTCATCCAGAACATATAGCTAAATTATTAACTGTAGTCGAATCTTACCTTGCTGTATCTGCTCGCAGGTTTGTTGATCTCTCCTCATTGTTCTCTTTTTGCCGTCTTTGAATTTTCTTATTGCTTTTTTCTTTTTTTTTACATTAAAAAGACGCATGGTTAACCACTATTTATTTTTGGATTATTCCTCTTAATGTTGACTGCTAATCATTATCATTTATGAAACCATTTAATTGTACTTTTTTACATTGTTAAAAACATATTTTATTTTGATTCCAACTTTTCTCGCTAATTCCTATGTAGTTGCTCATAGACACTTGAAAAGAATAGTCAGAAAAGAAAACAATTCAACAGTCTGGTAAAATGTTATAGCTATGGAAACATACACACTCTCCTTTAGAGCGTATAAGTGTAACCACAAACTTCTCACTCTTTCCCAACCTTCTTTTCTAACATATATCAACATAATGTAAAACGCTACATCTCTTATAGTACCACACTTGACCTTGCAAGCCACTACATTTACCTTACAATTATTCTCTTTATGTCCAACAATATTATCTTAAATGTAAGATAGATTACATATATGGACTGAGTCTGCCACTATTATTCCATCAGCATCATTTACTTATTAAAATATTTCAAAATTAAAACACCAGAATTCTATGCAATTCCTCAAACTCACAATTAAATAAAGCAAGCACTCAGTTTGCATCCTGCGTGTTACGGATCGGGATCTTCAGTCCCTGTTGTGCCAACGCTCGCGATAAAGGCGTTGACTCTATCATTCCTGGGAAAGTCTTAATCGAATATACATCAAACTCTTCGGAATAGATCTCAGAAAGAGTCTTAGGGACCATCTGTTCCGGTGAATCGCAATTTCCCATGCTACTACAAACAGACATTTGACATGGATATTAGCCACCTGGACTGTTGCTTCGTATAAATTGTTTGCCCTTTAATTCACATCCTACCACATTGACTCCAACCCACCATGTATGTACTTACCCTGGTAGCCTTATAAGCATAAAACGCAGTCGATAACGCCCCTCGAGCCGAATCGAGAGATTGGGAAAGACAAAGTAACATCCACGCTCGCCGTGTTCGTCCTCCACAATCGAGCTTGAAGCCGAATAGTCCCCGAGCAGATTGTTCTCAATCTCGAGCCCTGGTTCCGATGCACGTTTTCCAAACTGCGTTACCCCGCGTTTGCGGCTCTTTGCAGCAGCTGAAATCCGCTTGCTATTCGAGTTGTGGGGAAGCTCCACCACTGTCAGTTCCTCAGATTTGTCTGCACTCCAAAGTGTTGTATGAACGACGAGATGTTGCATAAACATTGTGTCGATAACACGGTTTCCTTCAAGGTCGAAAAGCTCAAACTTGAGGACCGCCGGTGGAGACAATGGCCTCCAATCTTTGTCGGATGAGCCACACATTCGCGCGCGAATCGGATGCTGCACAATGGTAAACTGGAAAGCACTAATACTCCAAAAATAACATTCACACGACATAGCTAGTATTAGCTTTTAACTATCATGCGAAGAAAACCCGCCTAGCTCTGGCAGCATGGCTCAGATGGATGTGGATGGACAACTAACCCCCGATATTTCCGCAAAATGTTTATCACACAGCTGGACATTGTGTTTGCGACAATGATCGTCGGTGTTGAACAAAAGCAAAGGTTCTCACCATGACCCACCACAAGTGGGCTTAGGAAGGCGTATGAGCAAATTTGGTTCCCAGGCTAACAGCCCCTTTTATGGTGCTAAAAGGGGGGGGGTAATGGAGATCAAACAAATGCTGGTACAAAAACAAAATCAGAGTCAGTCGACTTACCGGAGCAAGGCGTTGCACTGTTGCAGAAATGGGTCGGGCGGAGGCAACATCTCTGGATCTATCGAACGCGTTCCAGGTATAACTTCAAGTAGCGATCGTGGATCCAGCATCATGCTTGCGGTAGACATCGCGGCCATTCCCCCCATCGACGCGACGTCGCGGTCAGTCGAGTACTGTGATTGAGCTGAGGAATCATCTCCAGGATGCGAGTCCGAGGTTGTGTATCGTGGTCCATCGTTACGCTTAGCTGAGCCCGCAGCGTAATTGGTCATTGCAAGCGCGATCAGCCAAAAAAATTATGAAGTGGAGATTATTTGAACTTTGCTTACTTATAGAGACTATAATGCAGCTAGCGTGTGTATATCTCCTAAGCAGGGAAGAGGCTTGTGTAAAAGTGGCAAGGGTGCAGATGGTTGATGTAAAAAAAGCAAAAAAAAAAAAATGAAAGCGAGGGGTTGTATAGCGCTTCCTTATTCTACCGTTGGTACAGGGGGGTACTGAATGAATACACGTGGAAAGCAATATGAGACTACAAGTGTGTGATGTAAACTAGAGAATATTATAAGCGGAATGTCTTTTTTTAAACGAATAGAATGCAGTTAACACACGATAGAGACAGATGCGAAGACACAAATACTAATAGGCACAACAATAGGTGTACAAACAGAAAACAACACATATAAAAGAAATGGAACAGAGCAGAAAGAAAGAAACACGGGCGGTCTAAACACAGAAGGACAAATAGTGTAGATTAGACCAGCGCGTCGGCAAAGCTATACCATCGACCATGGGGCGCAACCCGTTTTTAAAAGGCAGCGTTATTGGTCTGTGCATGAGCAAAGCAGGAAAATTCCCGGGCCGAGTTGACGAGGGTGCCCAAGTTGCTGCAATAAGGAAGGGATTGGGGCTTCGCGAGCAACAATAGCAAGTCTGCTGACGGCATCGCCACCATACATCCCGCAGGCGACAGAGGCGGGTTTGGAAAGCCTGCAATGGGCGGGTAAGGAGGGGGGTGGTAGTAGGGGCAACATACCAGAGCAAAACAATTGAGAAATGCAGTGATAGTGGCAGCAGCGACCACTAATATTGCTGCGGAAACTGACGTGGTGGGGAGGCCAGGCATTACATCGTCAAGAGCAGCAACGGGGAGAAGGCCGGGCACTACTGTCCAGCACGCCCGCTGTGAGTCTGCCAAGGTAGACACGAGAAAGGGGCAGGTGCTTTGTAATAGGGCTCCAAGCAATGCTATGGGCGTGTAAGCGGGTCGGCGCTGGTAGGTGGAAAAAAGGCGGAGATGAATGATAAAGCAGCTAGGCGGAAACAAGCCAGACGCAACCGCGGCTGACCAGGCACAAACAATTGCAAAGAGGGGAGAAGCGCGTAAACAATGTCATTGCAGCATGAATTGAAAGCACAATGGAAGAAAAAGGTGAAGGCTGATCAGCATCTGGAACAACAGCTCTAGCAATGCAATTTCGCTAACGGAGTAAAGTCGGGAAGACGTAAAAAAGCTTATCATCTTCAACTGCATGAACACGCACGAGTACAAATTATAGTTTCCCGCTTATTTTCCTACGCAAATTATGTCTATCACTGCAGCATGTGCCTTGCCCTTTTTTTTCTGCACAACACTCATATTGTAAAATTACGTGTGAGTTGCCTAACAGGAATAATGTGCTGTTTTCGTCTGTGTAATTGTAGCATCCGACTCCTCGGTTATGCCCCCCTCCTATCCCCAGAATAAAAAATCTTGATCCGCAAAAAAAGGTTTCTCCCTCCCCAAATACTCCGGGCCTTTTTTATTTTGCTGATACTTACTGCTATGAGCTAGTAGGGAAAAAAGACCGCCCTCCCCTTTCTGAGTACACGTAGGCAATGAATGTTATTGAGAATTCCAAGCTATTGCCTTTACTTTTCTAATCACGCCCTCCCCAATAAGTACGGCTGCGGCGGGTGGCAAATGTTAGCTGGTTTTTTCCAGTAATATGAGGGATGGGATATCAACAAGTGCGATCACTGGATAAATAGTAACAGCGTGTAAGGAAGTAATAACAACAACACAAGGATAAAATTATTAAAGTGGAAAAGAACAAGAAAAGAAAAAAGATTAACGCTACACGCGCCTTGTATTCTGCAATGCCTGATAGGGGGTGGTACAAAGTTCCTTAAGCTTTATGCTAGGATTGTGGAAAAAAAGGCTATTTCATTGACACCAAGAAGCCTTTTTCCCTATTGCTTCTGCATCCCCAATGCAAAAAAGCTTCCAAGGAAATATGTCCCAAGAATTGTATTTTCAAATTGCATGGCATTGCTAGAAAAAGAGCCACACGCTTAGTTTGGTTTTGTTTGTCCACCGTACCTCTTTTCTAGTACCACTTTGGAAAGGGAGGAATATTTAAATTTAGCCCACCGTTATAGCGTTTACCTGCTGCCGAGATTGCATGTCCACCAATCCACTTGAAACCCGATTGCAACGGCTGTGCCTTTTTTGCTTTCCAAAATGTACACTCTTTCATCCCCCACCCAGCCACCACTAAGGCTTGGAACGTAACTCTTTCGCGCTACTCTTTGCATGACGCCGTGTCAGCCTCTCCGCGAATAGCCCCGACTGCAGCTAATATTTTTTTCAACTTTAAAGCGAGGCTCGGCACATGTTGGATTTTTTTGTAGCCCCTGAGCTCTCCCGCATGCGCGTCAATTGCCTGGACCCCAAGGATCGACTCTGATTTACACTGGATAAGTCAATCGTTCTAGCTCTCGCAGACTAAAAAAAAAAAGACGTCACCATGTTTATACTTTGTATTTCCATGCTAAAGTGCGTCGGATTTGCCTGGCCTATCACATTATCCTATTCTCCTTTGTACCCAACCTTATGACATTGCCCCTTCAACCATAAGCTTCCAGGGGTCTCAAGACTTTGCAGGCTCATCCTCCCTTTTCTAGTAAGTGAAAATGCGCCTTGCTATGTGGCCAATTCCCCCCCATTAGTATACTCTTCTATCAGCACCCTGGCCTCTCTGCACCCTTATCTGCCTTCTGGATCGCAGACTCACGCCATTAAAGAGAGGGTGTGCGGGCTCCATGCAGACTAAACCTTCTCCATCTGCAGTATGCAAATCATTCATGCTTTCTTACCCAGCTGTGCCACTACAGCAAAAAGAAAATAATATGCCCAGTAGATCCTTACCCATCCAAATGTATTCCAATTCCATATTCAGCAAATTAAAGTCACCCGTTTCCTAGTTTCCATGCAACTACAAAGAGCGTGCAAATATAATTCTGTCATTTCTGTGGTGTAGACGTGCACCATTTGTCGGAAAACAGAGCAAAAAAAAAAAAACACCGACAAACAAAAAAAAAACCTTGCTTAAATTGGAAATAGCCGCTGCGGAACTCCGCTGATACTTTGTTTATGTCAAGCCATGTTTATACGCAAATTGGGGGCTGAGTTTTTACACAAGTAATGGTGAGTCTATAACTGCAAACCCAGCTGCTACGCCGCCCTCACGCACATTCGATGCCTTTGTCCGAAGAAGATGCCCACCATGTCGATTCACCACTATGTCGCCCTTGCTGTTGCTACAGAGTCATAGAAAACTCAACAAACAAACAAATGCAAGAAGATCAGCTTTTGTATGTCGCCTGCTTTCTGCTATTCCGATGTAGCTGTAGGCTACCAAAAGCTGTGGCAAAATAACATACATGTGACCAACTCAGCAAAAAAAAAAATACCTGGAACTCCACTTCCATCACAACTTACCTCACCCAAATGCCGTATATTCCCAGCTCGCTTACCACCTCTGCTGGAACAAGCTGTCCGTTACGCAGGAGTATGCTGTCGAATCCTGGTGCCTGGATAAGTTCCATAAGAATGTAACCTCTTCTTTCCTCCACACTCATTCCGGATAGGAGCTTTGGAATGTCCTCTCCATAGGAATTATATCCTCCTCCTTCGCGCTGCGGCTTGGCCACGTAATTAGCTGGGAATTTAAGCGCCATCTCATACGCCTGCTGTCCCTCCTCGCTATTGTCAAGAGGATGCAGCCCAACAAAACATTCGCGCACTCGTCTAGCCGTTTCTTCATCGCTCACAAACCTATTTCACAGAATTCAAAATCCAGTAATAATATCTGCATGTATAGTCAGTCATGAATGTGCAAGTTGGTTAGAAAAGAAATACTGCAGATATTGACATGCTCTTACCTCTCAACAACTCCAGGCTGTGCCAGTACCTGCTGGATCTTTTTGCAGCCCGCTAGATGGTACGCTAGATTAGGAATCGGAATTGCGCGGCTCTTCTCTACCAGCCATCTACCTTCCCATTCCTTCTCAGTAGGAAAGTCCGTGGGCGCATAGCCTGCGCGATAATAAGCAACTGCAATTTCTGTATCTCCTCTACAGCAACAAAAACGGTAGCAATAATACAGTGCTCAGCTTAATGTCTATGACCTCATATCAAGTTTCCACAGGCAACATGTGAGTGGCCAAGCATCTCAAACTTACACAAAAAGTCGATTGTCCTCGCGGATGGTGCACTGATCCAGGATATCCGCAAACGATAGTCGCACAACCCGGATATTATGTCTATCAATTTAAGAACTGTCACGACAGCAAAAAAGAGTTCAACCAATCCAGCTTCAATGCTCAGTGACGTGTTTGTTTATGGATATTGCAATATCCATTAGTTTGTTGTTTACATATCCGTCAACAAACTACTCGATAATTTCTAGAAACATACCTTTTCCAAAGCCCCTCTTCAATCCATCGCTGATCATAAACATTGCGCTCATCCGGTTGGATAATCATTGCCACTACCGCACTACACACAAAAAAAAAATACCACAAAATTCCCGGGATTTTTACAATTAACAATTCGCTAGATACAATACAGATGTCTCAGCTAAAAAATACTTACCTTGGAGTACCATACAGCTCGAATCCTACCGCAATCCCATCACCAATACTTGTCAGAGATTCATTTTCAGGTAGTTGATTCATCTCCACCTGTCCCTCTTTCAATAGGCCCTGAAATCCTGTCCGCTCCAGCATAAATCTGTGAAAATCACCAACAATAGCAGAAAGTGATGCAAAAGATGACGCAATCGTGTTAAACTCGACCTGTTTTGCCTGAGGACTCGCATCTGGTTCGTTTGCTGGTGCATGGATAAGGTAGTCCGAGCGGTGAATCCCAACAACCGCCGGCTTTTCCATCCTCATCTCATACTGCTTCATATACATGGAAAATATCCGCGAAGTAAACTCATCAGCTGTTCCTAAACTCTCCAGTGTACTGACCAAAAAGTCGTGGTCCCGAGCAACAGAATCAAACAGTAGGTTAAGCACAGGTTGTAGTGCCACCACCTTTTCAAACTCCGCGCGCGGAATAGGACTCGGTGCTAGTGACACTGGTGCTGGAACTACCGCTGTTTGTAGCCAATCTGCGTTGTTCACCACATGGCTGAGCTTTGGTGCCTGCATCAACAATCCATGAGTGGCCTCCCAGTCTACAGCCATATCCACACAGGCACGCAGCTCCTTAACATCCTGGGTATAGCGTGGTCTCAGCGAGAGAAACTCGCCATTGGTTTTCGCGAATTTGTCAATTTGTCTAAACATTCTTATCATAAACTGAAGAAAAAGGCTAAAAAATCCATCGAACGGAAAAAGTTGCAGAAAAAGGAATCCGATTTGTCAGCAGCACTAGTCTATGCTGCAAAATTAAAAATAAAAAAAATGTGCAACGGCCGGGAATCGAACCCGGGTCGGCCGCGTGGCAGGCGACCATGATACCTCTACACCACCGTTGCTCTTAACAATTCAATTAATTGAGCTGCTTAATCAATTCTGTTATTCAAAAATTACGTGCCTAGACAGTCCAAATTAGCTAATTTTTATCCATAGCGTCTGTAAATTAAGCATACCCACATTTCTAGTCCGATTCATCCTTTTTAAGCAATCCGCAAAGGAATTTTTTTGGCCATTTTCTTGCTCTGTTTTTTTCCAGCATAAAAGGGAGCATCTTTAAAGGGTTTACTGGCTTTTTCCGTAGTGTTCTTTGATCTTTGGTGCTTTAAAGCTTTTCCATCTGAAATATAATGCTTCTCTTTTGGCAGATCTTTTGTTGGAAGGGAGTTTATTGTTGCTTTTTTCTCAACTTTTCTGTTAATAGAAAAGAAAGTCTTTTAACTGTCTTTTAAAAATAAATTACGTTTATCTTGCATGCAATACATTTTGCGATTTTTTTTCTTGTTTCAGTTCTAATAATTTTATGTCACATTTATTTTCTATTCATAAATTTATTCGTAGTGTTTTTTCATAGCAAGTATATTAAATTGCTTATTATGAAGTTAGCAATAAGTTCAAGTATTCGTCAATTCTTAAACATGTCAGATTTAACTATCCCTAACAAACAATATGTCGAGTCTGCGTCTATTTATCGCAAGCCAATATATTATTTATGCAGCGATGTGTTGTCAATGATATTAGCGTATACAGTAAATTCACAGCCATCTAGAATACGCGAATGGAAAAATGATCTGGTATTGTTAACTGTTTGTCGCTACTGGAGAGAAGTAGCAATGCCACATGTATACAAGCATGTATTTCTATCTATTCACAATTCAAAACCCAAAGGTCAGAATATATTAGACAAGCTTGCATTTCGCAGATCAACAGAAACTATATGCTCAACCAACGTTGGACTAATAGCTTTTAAAGGTAAAGAAAATCTAGCAAGAACCATGAGTATATCAATATATAAGCCCATCTCTTCGATGTCATTATATAAGCAAATAGTAGATGCACTCAATTTTCAAGTAAATAAATGGCCAAACGTCAGAAAACTAGCATTAGTATTTGGACCAGGTATTATAAAACATATTAATACAGAGTTTGCTGATCCAATAAACTTTGTAAACATTTTTGCTAAGAGTGTTCCAAATGTTCAAGCAATGGATATTGCGGTATTAGATTTAGGATTAAAACACCAAAGCAAACTTTTAGATACACTCACTGATAAATATTTGCATCGACTAAAAAGATTTACAGCAGATGTTGATCTACATTTACTTCAACCTCAATTTTCAAATCAACTTACAAGTCTAAAAATATCGATGACACCTATGGCAATACAAGCACTGCCTAGGATCAGTCCAATGCTTCTAAGACGACTGTCTTTATTTGATGTTACTACAAACTTTTCATGGAATATATTCGAATGTGTTAGTGATTCACACGTACTAGAATTTCCACATCTCACAGATCTTAGTATTGGCTATTCGCACAATAAAGAACAAGATGTTAATAATGAGCAAACATCTAGTTACTCATTAGAAGTAAATACAATTCAACTAAAATTTCCAGTATTGCGGAATTTGAATCTATTTCGATGCCCATCCAATTGCAGATTGTTAACTAAAAATATTTATCCTAGTAAGCTGGACAAAATTATAATCGAAAGTTGCTCTGGAATATCAACAATAGAAAAACTAAAAACTATTGTTCCAAGCAAAAGATTGTTTATTCTTATGACAGATATTGAAGACGGTTTTATTAATAGATATTACACTGCAACAAATAAAATATTTGATAACAAGGATATTTCAGAAAAACCATCGTTAATTGTTTTTCATAAACATTTGGTTCCTGATCCAGAGCTTATTAGATGGTCTGCTCTTTCTTGTCTATCAATACGCGTATTTGCAACTACCAAAACAGTACTAAACCTATTGTTAAAGCTACCAAGCCTAGATCGTCTAACAGCCACATGTTTGATATCTAATCATAATCGAGATGAATTCCGTCTTCCACTTTCGCAACAACAAAGCAGTTTGCAAAATTATGTTAATTCAAAGGTGGTTAATATGCATTTAGCCTTTGCACTTGACACAAAACCATCAGGTAAAGACGTAGGGTTTATAATTTATCTGCTATTAGGAATAGCAACACTGGAGACACTAAGAGTTACCCCTGCATTAAAAAATAGTTTGACAAGCCTAATAAGTAAGAATTCTAAGGATCGCTTGAACGATGTTAAAAGAAAATTGATAACAACAGAGCAATTTTAATAAATGTAGTATTTGTAAAGTTTCTTGTTAAAAACAGTTTAGTAAACATCTTACGCACCTCATTTACTTGTCAACAAGTTAGACCAGTACAATATTTTTGGAAAAAAGCATATTAGTGATTGTCGTGTATGACGCTTATTTTAAGTTATTTGAAACTCGATGCTTTATAAAAAAAACCTGCATCAGCAGCATATGAAAAACTTAAAATGTTACCAACATGCTAAAACAGAAAAAAGACAAAGACTAAGACACCTATGTTAAAAACGACTATGCTAGCAAAATATAACACATCACATGCTTACTTTTTAGACAATACAAGCATTACTGCCTAGAAAAATTCTTGCTGGGCGTCTAAAAATGTCACTTTATATTAAGAAATTGTGAGATTGCCTAAGTTGCTCATTTTTTAGCGGTCTTAATACAGTAGATGATAGACACTTTCAAATCAATGCCAAGAAATTAAAAAAAATTAAAGCAAGCTATGGCTACAGTACAACTACTCAATTAAAAACGAGTTTTTACTTAATGTTAGAGATTTGATGGGTTGCTTAATAATTACTTCTACTCTAACTAGTAAAATAGTTATGTACACTATATATTTTATAATTTGCATGCTGGCCATGGCAAATATTTATCCAACACAAGCACATACAACATTATTTTATGCAGGAGCCAATGGAAAACTAGAAGGACGAGATGTTTGCATTGTTCCAAGTAAGGATTATCAAAACGCACCAATAAAAGATTTAAAATCAACCGATCTTCGTTGCAGAACCAAGTCAATATCAACCAAATCTGTTAAGAAATGTCCAATTGCTGCTGGTGAAACATTATCAGTTGAATGGCATCATATAGAAAACTCTGTTAGTGTAGATGTAATGTCACCATCACATGTTGGACCATGTATAATATATATGGCACCATTGGAAAGCAATGGTGAGGGAGATGTATGGTTTAAAATATTTGAAGAAGGATATGATAAATCTGCCAAAAAATGGTGTACAAGTAAAGTTATTGATAGTAATGGTAGATTAGAAATTCCAATACCAAATAATATACCAAGTGGCGATTATTTAGTTAGAACAGAACTTTTGGCATTACATCAAGCTAAAAATGAAGGTGGTGCTCAGTTTTATCCTAATTGTGTGGTAATAAGTGTAGAAAATGATAAAAATAACCCTTTACCTAAGGGTTATGCTATTCCAGGAATTTACAGCCCAAAGGATCCGGGAATTTTATACGATCGTAGCAATGATCCAACAATGTACGTTATACCTGGACCTAAAATAGATAATAATGATAAAGCTCTTAATATTGACGATGAAACAGATTCTGAATCGGCTAATATGAACGAGTCAATCTCTGACACGGAAAAAGAGCCAAGTCTCACCTCTGATACGGAAGAAAAGCCAAGCCCCACCTCTAAATTGCCAAAAAGCAACTGTCATAAGCGTAGAAATGGAAACTTCCGTAGAAAGATAAGACAAGTAAAACCTTAATCTGCATGTGTCGCTTATAGAATTTGAATTTGTGGTTGCTTAGAATTTTTAAACAATTATTTGACACAATTTTAATATATTTTATGATTTGGCGTTCGCCTTTAAACAAACTCCAACATTTCGCAATAGCCCTTTAAATCATATCTCGATATCAGAGTAGTAGGTCAAATCAACAACAGAGTCGAATTACAAGAAGTGTAGCATGATAACTAAAATTGCTTACATATGGCAACTTTTCTGTAAATATAGTCATGTAATCTAACTTTTAAACATATTTGAGAGCAACTTATTTCCCCCTTATGCGGTTGCACATATCAATTAACAAACATCATTGAAATATTTGATTTAGTTGTTATTATTCAAGCAATTATATCAAAAGTGATATTATACGACTGCTACGTTCATGATTGAATGATATGCCATTTTCTGAACAGAAATAGCAGCACCTTAACCACATAAAATATTTTCTAAAAATTATACTACAAATCGTTGCTTGGACTTTTCCCAAGCAAATAACCAAAGTATGAAAGAGGCAGACGATTGGGAGCCAGATCATCTGTATCCATTTGCATGTTTTGAGGGAGCGAAGTTTCAACACGCTTTCTATAACGCTTCCAACATAAATGCGCAGCGTCAAAAAGACCCTTTTCCTCAAAACTGCTGACAAGTGTTTCGAGAAGCTGGCGGGGAACATAGGAGAGTATTGTAAAAGAGTCTTCAAATACTATAAGTGCTTCCTTTGTCAGTGATGCGTTTACCAAGCCAGTGATCACTAATGCAAATGTGTGGATATCACACGACCCACTCGCTATAAAATCCGTAAATTTCCAGTGATCCACTAATGGAGTAGGACGACCAACCATATATGCATATACGTCTATGGCAGCATGGGGTTGTCCGGCAATAAAAAAGCCGCGAATAAGAGTGTTGGCGGTAATAGTATGTAGCGGAATGTTAGCAGCACGGACATCTTTAAAAATATGAGCAGCAGTGACTATGTCTGATCCGCGTGTAAATGCCTGCTGGAGTGCATCAAATGTCTCTGCGCTCGGATCCATGCACTCGACTTGTGTCATATGAGAGTATACTTGTTGCGCCAATCCTTGTTCCCGAGCCAGAGCAAACGTTGAAATAGCCGTGTGATAAAACTCCCGAGGAACATTAATTAGTGGTGATACTGTAAAAAGCTGCTCGATCGCCTTGTAATACCGGTGGGTAAACTTGCGCAATTGAAGGTCGTCATTTATACCAGGTTGATTTAGCACAGGCGTGTTGCCGCTGTTAATGTGATTGACATACCCGAGCACAATCCGATGCGCCTGCATGGCTAGTGCAGTATAAATAAGCATGTCCTGCGGATGGTAAGCATGTAACTCATCGAATACGTCAAGCATGGGCTGCGCTTTGTTGTCTCGTCCGCATCTAATCATCATGACAAGCAGCGCGTCGCCTAGTAGTGGAGAGGCAACTTGCGTATCAACCTCCGTGTTATCAAAATGGTCTGTCTCAGCCGATAACTGCAATTGCGACGAGGATGGAACAGCG
>JANBTM010000345.1:0-11503 GCA_027578695.1 Coemansia sp. RSA 1365 | reverse complement strand
AAGCCTGTCGATGACAACTACAAGATAGTTGATCCGTTGTTTACAACAGTCAAGGCGCGTTCTGATAAAGTACCCGATGATCAGCTGCATTTGGCCAACAATGGGTGGATTTGGGGTGGTAATCCGCTAGACAACTTTGCAGGGCCACAGTCAAAGGCGTACCTGCTACGCGAAGTTATTGTGTGGGGTGACTGTGTCAAGCTCAATTACGGTACGTCTCCGGAAGACAACCCATGGTTGTGGGAGCATATGCGACAGTACACTCTAAACATGGCGCGTGCATTCCATGGGTTCCGCATTGACAATTGTCACAGCACACCGATCGAGTTGGCTGAATACTTACTGGACGAAGCGCGCAAGATTAACCCAAATCTATATGTAATTGCCGAGTTGTTCACAGGCTCAGAAGACACAGATCGTATCTTTGTGCAGCGGCTTGGAATTAACTCTCTGATTCGTGAGGCAATGCAGGCGTGGGATTCACATGAGATGTCACGCCTTGCGCACCGTCACGGTGGACGACCCATTGGGTCTTTGGCACTTGACTGCTTGGGCGAGCCTGGATTCTTTACCGATGACGAACATGACGGGGCTCGTGTAAATGGCATTGTTGCGCCGCTGAGTGCATCGCTACCTCATGCCATCTTTTTTGATTGCACACACGACAACCAAGTTCCAGCACAAAAGCGCACAATGGAGGATGCATTGCCTAACACAGCCATTGTCGCTATGACAGCTTGTGCCACGGGCAGCAATCGTGGGTATGACGAACTCTATCCACAGCATCTTAATGTTGTACACGAGCACCGTCATTATGCTGTACTCCAGAATCCGCTTGCTGTAGGGCTGGGTGTGGCAAAAACAAAGCTCAATCAACTTCACCGCGAGATGGCCCAATACGAGGAGGTACATGTACACCATGAAAACGAATATGTCACGGTACACCGTGTGCATCCAGTCACTCGCGAGGGTGTGTTAATGATAGCCCACTGTGCTTTTCCTGGTGCTACCGAAAACGCGCCTTTTGAAAACCCGAGACTTTATGGCACCATAGTAGAGCCCGAGTTTGCCTTCCGCTTGCGACCGGCGACTGAAAACCACGATGAGGATGGAAAAGTTGATAAAAATGTGCTGCGGGGACTTCCGTCGTCACTTGAAACGCTCAATGCACCCGGAATACATCAACATACCGACGAGCGCGGTGTGTTTACGGAGCTGGAGTTGCCGCAGAACTTTGGTCCAGGTAGCGTGTTAGTGGTGCGTACACGACTAGTAGGTTTCAAGCCAAACCTGGACTGGAAGATTCGCACATGTGCAGACGAGGCGGTGGCAGAGCTTTCACTTGGAGAACTTAACATTGCACTGTATCGCTGTGACGCAGAGGAACGTGACACAATCGGTGATGGTGCATATGACGTACCAGGGCTCGGGCCACTACCATATTGCGGAATACAGGGTTGGTGTGCGCATCTGAAATATATCATTCCCAACAATGACCTGGGACATCCACTATGCGAACATCTGCGGCAGGGCACATGGGCACTAGATTATATTTCAGGACGACTCCATAAACACAGCAAGGTATACCCAAATTTGGCTCAATTGGCGGCCTGGTTTGACGAGCGCTGGGAGTTAGTACGCCATGTGCCTAACTTTCTGCTACCACGGTACTTTGCGTTGACCGTACACACGGCAAATCAAGCGCTGCTGCAGCGCGCGCTAAAACTGATGCCTGGTGATGTTGTATGTAGTTCACGCTTTACCATTCAGCTGGCTCTAACTTCAGTACAGCTACTTGGTTATATGCAGAGCGCAGGGTTACGTCCACGTGATACAATTGAGAATTCGATGAGCGCAGGACTGCCACACTTTTCCACGCACCATATGCGATGCTGGGGCCGTGATGTATTTGTTGCACTGGATGGATTGATGCTGGCTACAGGAAGATTTGACGAAGCACGTAATCACATTCTGGCCTTTGGAAGTACGCTTAAACATGGTCTGATTCCTAATCTGTTAGATGCCGGAAGATTCCCGCGATATAATGCTCGCGACGCAACATGGTATTGGTTGCAGGCCGTTCAGATGTATTGTGAACACAGTCCCGAAGGCACCACATTTCTGGAAACTAAAGTTGCACGCCGTTTTCCAGATGGCGAAACTTTTGTACCATGGGATAGCGACGAGGCTTTCAGTTGCACATCTACCATTGCCGAGATTGTTCAGGAGATCATGGATCGTCATGCGCGTGGAATTAGCTTCCGTGAGTGGAATGCCGGGCCAAGCCTTGACGAGCATATGCGCGATGAGGGTTTTAATGTCAGTATTAGCGTGGACTTTGCCGGCACTGGCTTTGTTTGCGGCGGCAACCAGTGGAATTGCGGCACTTGGATGGACAAAATGGGCTCTTCTGACAAAGCAGGCATACGTGGCGTGCCCGGTACTCCACGAGATGGCGCTGCCATTGAGATTGTCGGCCTGCAAAAGTCAGCATTGCGCTGGCTGACGGATCTTTACTCCAATGGCGAATTTGCTTATGAGGGCGTTACTACTGCTGATGGCTCGCATGTAAGTTATTCAGATTGGAACCGGCAGATGCAAATCAACTTTGAAAAGCATTTCTGGGTTCCGTTGGACTCTGCAGATGACGCCAAATACAATGTTGAATCTACGTTAGTCAACCGCCGCGGTATCTATCGCGACTCTGTTGGGGCATCCGCTGCTTGGGCTGACTATCAATTCCGTCCAAACATTCCCATTGCCATGACTGCTGCGCCAGAGTTGTTTAATCCCAGACACGCCATTATTTGTCTGCACAAGATTGGCGCAATATTAGCTGGGTCTATGGGTATGCGCACCTTAGATCCCTCAGACATGCGTTACCGCCCTAATTACGATAATTCGAATGACTCGGACGACCCATTGGTTGCCCAGGGCATAAATTATCATCAGGGTCCTGAATGGCTCTGGCTGACAGGACATTACTTACGCTCTCTGCTACTTTTCCTATACCGTACCGTCCGCAGTAGATCTGCAGATTATGATCATGAGCTTACGCATGCCCTGCGTACTGTTTACCACGAACTACATGCGCGTATGGTGACCCTCAAACGCCATATTTCAACTTCTCCTTATGCTGGTCTACCTGAGCTGACAAACAAAGATGGTAGCTACTGCAGAGATTCGTGCGAGACGCAGGCTTGGAGCAGCGGTTGTCTGCTTATGTGTCTTCATCAAATAATGCGCTTAGAAATCCTTGTTCACGAGGCGCTGGAGGCCGAGGAGTATAAAGAGAATTAAAATTTTCATTAACTACTTTTAAACCTTTACAGTTTATTGAATAATTAAATAAATACTTTGGCTTTTAAAGTTTATCTGAGAAATACATTTTTTGTAGCTAGAAATAGTAGGAAAATTTACAAAACTAATTATTGGCAACGTTTTGGAAAAAAGAATCACTATTGCAGCCTCAAATTGTACATCCTTCTCGCAAAGCAACCAAATGGATTATCAACATAAAGTTCGGTATCTGCTTTGGATACTTGTTCAGGGAAAAGCTAAGCATGTCTAGGCAGTTATTAGTTACTTTCACATAACAAATCTATGCTGCTACAGATACTTATTATATTGCTGTGTAAGCAAATCAAAATAAAAAGTAACCAACGCTATTGTTTAAATACATGGGCTATTATAGTCACCATATAAGGGAGCCGGATACGGCTGCAACTCACATAGTAGCGGCGTACTGAAAGAGCTGCGCAAAACGCTGCAATGCTCTTGTGTGTCCTGCCCATATCAGACCGTCCCCATTACTGGATTTTAATAAAATGGATATGCAACACAATAAAAAAGCCTATTTCCCTATTTAATCCCATCGCCCTTTTTTTTTACATTGCATTCCTGACGCTTTATTCTGATCAAGCGGCAATGACTAGCGAATACAATGCGGCGCAGCGAGTGCTGCACCGAATTAAGCAGAACGTGGACGAGTTCGATTTAAACAGTACTAGTGACAATGCAGTGACCCAGGCGGCCATTGTGCAGGATTTGCAGACGCTGGGGACGCGTATATCAGAGTATCGACAGATGGGACGACAAGAGACCAACCAACGTAAGCATAAAATGATGCTGGAACGAGCCACGCATATGTCTGAAGAGCAGGAACAGTTGCGACGACGGTTTGAGAAAATTAAGAAGCGAAAAGATGACCATGCAACATATACTGGTCAACGCACAGAACTTTTTCAACGTACTCCTGGTACTGCAACTCGGACTCAAATGGATACTACTATTGTGATGGACCCACTAGACGAGCCTTCTTTTTGGAATCGTAGTGAACAAGCTTTGGATGGATATATTGCCCAGGGTGTGGCATCCTTGGATAATCTTCGCGAACAACGAGGCATGCTTAAGGAAGCGCATAAGCGTGTTTTGAATGCGGATAATACCCTGGGGCTCTCGCGTTCGGTCATTACGCTCATTAATCGTCGTACTACCCAGGACAAGATTATTTTGACTGGCGGCATGCTGTTTACTTGCATTTGCATCTACTTTATTATTCATTGGTTTGGTTGAATGTATGCCGAACATATTTATGACCAAATTAAGCAACTTGCTCCGTCTCGTAAGCAAATGTTTTAGAGATTTTTCTTTTTTGCTGGTATTGTGAGCTTTGTTGGGCTTGATCACAGGCTGTGATGTTCACAGCGGCATTTTGCAGATAGAAAACAATTAAACATGTCCCTCCTCCCCCCAAAAATCACATTGCGCAAATTGGATGGTTTCTTGCAGCATTGCCACATCTTGGCTTCCAATGCACATAACCTAAAAGATCGAGGCAGCGTCTTCTGTCTTTTTATGGTTTGACAGCCAAAGCAGTCAAGTTGTAGAGCTTAGTTACACCTCTAGATATTTGCAATAGCAAGCAGCAAAAACTGATAGCAGCGCTTTAATAATAATCACAGGCTTGCTTTTTTGGCGCTTGTCTGGTAGTGACCTAGACTCACCGGCTAATGGTCGGTGTAGTACCAGCAGTGTTGGGTCGGAAAATGGCCGGGCAGATGGGATTGGGGTTAATGGAAAGCGCATTTCCCTGTTTTCGTATTTTTGCAGCGAGCAGCTTTGGTACCAATGCTCACAGCATTGCTCACAGCATTACTCTCCTCCAGAAATAACATACATTGGAATCCAGTGAATAAAAAGGAGGAGGAAATTATGTCTATATGCTAAAGACCATATCGCCACATATTCGTGCTTAGTTTTTTCTCCATACATCTCTATCCTTTAGCTAAGGTTTTATCTAGGACTATATCTGTCTTATTAGTTTTTAAAAATGTCTATCAAGTCTACCATCCTCGGGTTCCCGCGCATGGGCTCTGACCGCCAGCTGAAGAAGCTGGTAGAGGGATTCTGGGCCGGCAAGGCTACTGAGCAAGAACTGGTCGAGGGCAGCAAGAAACTTCGTGCTGACCACTGGGCATTGCAGAAGACACACGGTCTGAGCGAGGTTTCAGTCGGTGACTTCTCATACTATGACCATGTGCTTGATACAGCATTTGCCGTCGGTATAATCCCCGATCGCTACAAGCAGCTGGACACGGCAGGCACACAGGCGTACTTCGCCATGGCACGCGGATTGCAGGATAAGAGCATCGGTGTGGATGTCCCGTCGCTTGAGATGAAGAAGTGGTTTGACACTAACTACCATTACATGGTGCCTGAGATTGCTGACGCCCAGAAGTTTGTTCTTCATTCAACCAAGATTATTGACGAGTTTAATGAGGCCAAGGCACTTGGATATGCTGCTCGCCCTGTTGTTCTTGGCCCAGTGTCGCTGCTGGCGCTAAGCAAGACCGCTAAAGGATCCTCGTCTAAGCCGCTTGATCACCTGGCTAATCTCATTCCCATCTATGTTCAACTTCTCAGCCAGTTGGCCGCGGCTGGTGCCGAGTGGGTGCAGCTCGATGAGCCCGTGCTGGCGTTGGATCTAGACTCTCGTATTTACAAGCCCGCATTTGAGCAAGCATATGGCGAGTTTGCCAAGGTCTCTGGACTCAAGTATCTTTTGACTAGCTACTTTGACAGGTTGGGTGACAACTTGGAGTTGGCGGCTGCTCTGCCGGTTCACGGCATTCATCTTGATCTGGTGCGGGGTGTCGCCGACTTGGACAAAGCACTTGAGATAGTACCGCAGGAGAAGGTCATTTCGGCCGGTCTGATCAACGGCCGCAACATCTGGAAGGCTAATCTGGAGAAGCAGCTGGCTATTCTGACCAAGATTGTTGGTGCGCGCAAGTCGGTGTGGGTCAGCAGCTCGTGCTCACTGCTGCACTCGCCGCACTCGCTGCGTCCCGAAGCCGGACATTTGGACGACGAGACGCTTGGATGGCTGTCGTTTGCTGAGGAGAAGGTTGAGGAGGTCGCGACTCTGGCGGCGGCGGTGAGCAACCCCGACTCTGCCAAGGCGCAGCTCGAGGCCAACGCGGCAAAGGTTGCCAGCCGCAAGCAGTCTGAGCGCATCACACGGCCGCATGTCCAGAAGCGTCTGGCAGCGCTCGACAGGTCTTTCTACAACCGGAAAGCTGAGTTTACACATCGCCAGCAGCTGCAGCACGCATCACTCAAGCTGCCCGTGTTTCCGACCACTACTATCGGTTCTTTCCCGCAGACAGCAGAAGTGCGCAAGGCACGCGCGCAGTTCCGCAAGGGTACTCTGAGCAAGGCCAAGTATCAAGAGTTCCTCGACTCTGAAACACGCAAATGCATCGAATGGCAGGACGAAGTGGGACTCGATGTGTTGGTGCACGGCGAATTTGAGCGCACAGATATGGTGGAATTCTTTGGCGAGCATCTGGAGGGCTTTGTGTTTACCAAGAAGGGTTGGGTGCAGTCGTACGGCTCGCGTTGCGTCAAGCCGCCGGTGATCTATGGCGATGTTTCACGTCCACACGCAATGACTGTGGATGTTGCGCGCTTTGCGCAGTCATGCAGTGCTAACAAGCCCGTCAAGGGAATGTTGACAGGTCCCGTCACTATCCTACAGTGGTCGTTTGTGCGTGATGACCAGCCGCGCTCTCAGACCGCTGGCCAGATTGCGCTGGCTATCCGCGACGAAGTAGTGGATTTGGAGAAAGCCGGGATTAAGGTGATCCAGGTCGATGAGCCTGCAATCCGCGAAGGTTTGCCGCTGCGTAAGACTGACTACGACGCGTATTTGAAGTGGTCCGTCGATGTCTTCCGTCTCGCTACCACCGGAGTGAACAACGAGACCCAGATCCACACGCACTTCTGCTACAGTGACTTTAACGAGATCTTTACTGCTATCAAGAGTCTTGACGCCGATGTTATTACCATCGAGAACTCGAAATCGGATCTCAAGCTACTAGGTGCCCTCGAGGTCCACGGATACTCTGCAGAGATTGGCCCTGGCCTTTATGATATTCACTCGCCACGCGTTCCCTCGGTTGAGGAGATGGCGGCACGGTTTGCTGCTCTGCAAAAGTACATTCCTGCAGAGAACCTCTGGGCCAATCCCGACTGTGGCCTCAAGACCCGCGGCTGGCCCGAGGTCAAGCAGTCACTAGCTAATCTTGTGGCTGTTGCTGCTGATGCTCGTGCCAGCTATGCTGCGCGCAAAACTAGCGCTTAATTTTATAGCATAACACTCCTTTGGCTTTTTTTTTTCTTCCCCCAACCGGAGTAAAGAAGCTTGCTCAGTGGCTTTGAATAAAATTGCAATGTAAAGAGGATCATCGCCATTCTTTATCTTTGACGGTCATTGCAAAGCAGCGTTATTATGAATCTTTAGTCAATACAGATGGGTTTGTTTGTCCGCCGCCGCCGATCCGAGGAACAGCATAAGTAATGTGTGGCTGCCGAATACACGTGACTTTGACCATTCGAGCATTTAGCATGCAGAATTGCGTAACATTAACGTCCAACTTGAAAACGGGTTTTGTGCAGAAAGGGAAGAAGGGGGGCGCATGAAAATCCCAAGCCAACCACCATCTTGTCAGAGAAGAACCATAGGCGCGCACAATGTTTGTACAAATCAGAGGTAGCACACCTTTTCTTTTCTTCCTGCCTTTTTTTTTTATCTATATTTGATATACTTTTTAAAATCATCTGTTGTGCGTTGTTTATTGGGCTCTATAGCAGTAAATAGTGTACGGTCTCGAGTACTGGGAACGCGAGCTGAGAAATGGCAGATGCATCCGACAGCTCGGATGGGGAAGACAGCTCGGTGTCAACTTTTGTCTCCTCACTAGCATTTAATATTATTGTTGCAGCAGTTATATTTATTGCGTTCTGCGTTCTGCGTCCGCGCTTCAAGCGCGTATATGCACCAAGAACATATGCGGTTAGCAAAGAGTAAGTTGATTTTCTTTAACAAAAGAGATTCATAGTGTGGGAGGAACACTGAAAGGGGGAGTTTTGGATGCACACAGTGGGTTTCTCAGCTTTTCTCATTTTCTGCACATGCATATTTCATAAAGGGAAGAGCAGTAGTCTGCTCAACTGGTTCTGGTTCTCTGGAGCCGTGCATATGCACAAGGTGGGGTCAATTGCAGCTAGCATGAACTCAATCTCTAAAAAAGGGTGGGTATTTTTTTTTTTCACAATTGTGCATGCATCGTGAGTAGGAGGCGCTCGCCAGCGATAGGCAATTTGCCACTGGCGTGGATATCAGCGGCGTTTCAATTGCGCGAGGACAAAATCATCAAACGCGTAGGGCTGGACACTTACATGTTCCTACGGTACATGAGGTCAATGTTCATTATCTTTGTGGTGTTGAGCTTTCTATCGCTAGTGACAATCTTGCCAGTCAACATTTCCAGCGACGGTGGCGCACAAGAACTGAACAGACTGACAATTGCCAACGTGCCAGCTGAGAGCACAAAGCTTTGGGTGCACATTGTGTTCTTTATGGTGTTTGTTGGTTGGGTAATGCGCAATATTTTTGTTGAGCTACAGGTATATACACGGCTGCGTATCTGGTGGCTGACCAATCCCGAACACACTAGTAAAGTTGGTGCGTCAACGATAATGGTGTCGACACTTCCACCAGCTCTGACAGATAGTGACGAGCGGATTCAGTCCACTTTTGACGTGTTCCCAGGTGGTGTACGACAGGTTGTCGCTAACCGTGATTGTACCGAACTCGAGGATATTGTTGAGGAGCGCGACAAACTAGCAGCAAATCTTGAGAAAGCATTGACAGGTTTCGCAGCTAAGAGCGAAAAGTTACACAAAAAGGCAGCCAAGAAGGGCAACGAACCCAAGGAGGCCAAACGCCCGACTATGCGCGAGAGTTGGATACCGTTTAAGGGTCCCAAGCTTGACTCGCTCGAGTTTCTTTCTACGCGTATTGGCGAGCTTAACAAAAAGATAGAAGAGCTCGGCGGTGACCCTGCCAATTTCAAGCGCAAATCATCGGCGTTTGTGTTCTTCAACAAACAGATTGCAGCGCATATGGCGGCGCAGACAGTACTGGATTACATTCCATTCTCGATGGACAGAGTGTCGTTAGACATTAATCCCGATGATATTATTTGGAGTAACCTCAACCTTAATCCATACGATCGTCGTTTGCGTGGATACATTTCGCTTGCAGCTACCATTGGTCTTGTTATTGTATGGACGTTGATGACAGGAGCACTGACGACACTGGTAGGTGTTAAGAATTTGAAGAAGATTCCGGGATTGGAGAACATGTCAGACAGCAAGTTTTTTGGATTGTTTACTGGTATTGTTCCGGCGGTAATACTGGCTATAGTCATGGCATTGCTACCTATTATTCTGCGGCTGTTGCTGCGCTTGGAAGGAACTACGCGCAAATCCGAGATAAATCTGCGTCTACTTCATCGTTACTATTTCTTCCAGGTGTGGAACGTGTATCTGATTACAATCTTCACTTCGTCTATTTTTTCGATTGCAACGGAAGGGTTTAAGGATCCCAGTACTATTCTCAGTTTGATTCCTGACAAAGTGCCAGGTTCTGCTACACCCATCCTCACATATGTGCTTCTGCTGGCGTTCACGGGTGCTGCCAAAGAGATTCTGCAGATAACGCGTTTGGCATTGCGTTACATTCTACCGTTACTATTTGCCAACACACCACGAAAGCTCTGTGATGCCGAAACGCCAGCTGAGTTTGATTGGGGAACAAGCATCCCGACGCACTCGCTTATCTTTCTGATGGGATTTTCATATTCGTTTATTGCGCCTATTGTGAACTGCTTTGCTGCAGTGTACTTTGGTCTCTTTTATTTGGTATATCGCTACCAATTCCTGTACGTTTACAACGACGCGAATTGGTCAACTGGTGGACTGTCATTTCCAAAGTCTGTACAGCAAACGATGGTGGGCGTTTACATTTCGGAGATTTACATGCTGCTGATGATGGTAGCTAAGCTGGCAGATAACGACAATATCAATGCCAATGCTATTCTACGCATTATATTTCCGGCTCTGCTGCTGTTGCTGACAATTGGCGCGCATATTTACATTAATGACGCGTACATGCCCATTATCAACTACTTGCCTGTGCGTGGCGCCGCTGAGATTGAAGAGAATCCTAAAATTGCCACTACGTTCCCTGATGTCACTGGCTCTGCTGAAATGCAGGGTGACACACTCGACACTGACTCGATTATGGCTGCGGAAAACAAGGTCCGTCGCATGTTCTACGCCACGTACGGCTCACTGGTGCCTCGGAGGCTGATTGATTATGTGTTGACTAAGATTCCCAAGCTTCTCACGCCCAAGCGCCATGAGGGAGCCTCGAGCAGCGACTCTCTTAACTCTAGTGCCAACGACGAGGAGAAGCGCAGCGAGCATGGCCAAGATGTAACAGCGACTGGTTTAGACAGCGGATTTACACCAATTCCCACCGCGCACCATTACAGCATGGGAGCAGATGAGGCTGTTTCAGATGAAAAGAAACGCGGCAGTGCAGACTCTCACATTCTGTCAATTGATTCAAAGCAACAGCAGCCATATCCTCCAATTGACAGCATTCCGCTTAGCTCACCGCGTATCGATGAGGAAGCAGGTGATGGCAGCATCCACTCGCTAAATTCTTCCACAGAGCTTCGACAGCGTCGAGCGCACACTACACTCCAAGTACCATCTGGTGCGCAGAATCGAACAAGCCGCTATAGCATGGTTGATAAGGGCCTGTTGGTGTCTGCTGGACAAAATGCGCTGGCTGAGGCCTTTTCAAATCCGGCTTTGCGTGCCAAAGCAACTACGTGCATTTGGGCACCACTTGACAACTTTGGTGTTTGCAATTCCATACACGCTGATGTTGAGCGTTGGGGTGCTGGCACCATTAACGTCGTTGCTGCTGGCACCTGGATTGATGCAAAGGGCCATGTAAAAGCTGATGTTGAGTTTGATCCTGAAACTGTCGAACACTCCTCTCCCTAATTTTCCGCAAAGTATCCTCCCAACCATCTTCACTGTCCACGTAACTCTTTTCCATTTCCTTAATGAACGTTTT
>JANBTM010000343.1:0-15491 GCA_027578695.1 Coemansia sp. RSA 1365 | reverse complement strand
TTAGGAATTGGGATGGCTTCTTGAGATAAGCAACAATAGTTATTAAAAACATATTATGTGCTGTTATGCAAACAAAATTATATTGGTTATATTTTTCTAGTATAATCTATAATAGGAGGTTTACTAGTGAACTAATATAAATCTTTAAAACTTCAAACAAGCTAAGGAAACCTTTTTAAAACATTAGGCGCTAAAGTGATATATATATATATATATATATCCACATGATCTTATTTAGCTAATTAGTATCACATAATGCTTTAAAAGGTTAAAAGAAAATGTTACAAATATTTATCCATCTGAGCTTCAATCATGATCCCTCAATCCCAACTTTCAAATTATAAAAAGCATGTTATAACTTTTTTTTTTTTGCAATTCTAAATACAAAGACCTAAACGCATACTTTTTATTATGCGTCATGTATTAAGCGACCAGAAATCTTTAAAATTACCAAATTATTGGCTTGATCGCTTTCAGCTAGGTCATTATTCATATGATGAATCTAAATCGGATAGACCATTATTAAAGATTTTAGACAATGCCAATGAAATTCACAAAGCAAAGGACTGCCGAAAAATTAGAAATTCTTTTGGACAGAAGTTTTAAAGTCCTTCATTTTCAGAAAAAGCCAACAAATGCGTTAAATTGTTTCTTCCTTAGCATGCAGCTTAAATCGATCAATTGTGCTTTCTGTTTGGTAATGTAAGAAATTAAATAAAAATATATTGCGGCAAGAAGGCTGACTTGTTACTAAAAGGTATTTTAATGTTTTAGAATTATTTATAATAGTAAAGAAACATTCACGAAAATAGCAGGAAACTGTAATCCTTTTTATAGTGCTAGAACCGTACTACTAAATGTGTAAATAATGCCATTCTCGTTGTATCTGTTTAATCTCATCTTGCGCTTGCTTTCTCATGATGTCTATCATCATCATCTTCATCACTTGGCTTGATCTAGTTCAAGGTCATGTCCGTGGGCCATTTGGCTCCCGCAACAAATATTTTAAAATAACTAGAATCAAACTAGCAATTGCTCGGTTTCAAGTCAAATGCTTATAAAAAGCTTGCTTCAAGAGAGCTGTTGTCTCATTTTAAGACATCAATCGTTGTATTAGATTTTATGTAATTCTTGCAATATCTTGGATAGAATGTTTTGTTTAATGTGTTTTAAACAAATAAGTACGAAAACAATTTTTCCTTGTATTTACAACTGTTTCTTTGTCGGTTGTTTTGGTAAAAGCTATTTTTTTTCCCAAAAGAAGACTTTAACATTATTATTATACACTAGCTAACTGGTATTTTGTTAGTTGTACAATTAAAAGCAGCGAGTATATTTTTTAATAGCCGATTTGAAGTCAACTACAAAGACGAGGTTTTTTTTGTAGCATTTTCCAATCAAGGCAGAGAAATAGAGAAGCTGCCGCTTACATGCCAGCTGATTGGTGTACATTGTAAATTCAAAGAAAACGATACATTTTTCTCCGAAGACTGTGAATTTTTTTTTTGGGACGTTGATTGCAGAAGCATTGATTGGAGAGACATGCGTGACATATAAAAAAGACGAAATTTTCTTCTTTTTTTTTTCTCCGTTAAAACCATCACAATTTTACTTTTCTTTTATAAACACACTAAACAACTATAAGCAAAAAAATGATAGCAGGTACCGTGAATTTTCCTCATGAAAATAAGGATTCTTTAGTCGTAAAGATTAAAGAAGGTTCTACTTTGGAAGAACTTAAATTAGAGCTAGAAACCAGAGCTGAATTTAAAAAGCATCTGTTTCAAATTAAAATGTTAAACGATAAAACAGAAAAAAGTATTGAAAAAAACAACAATATGGAAGTTGTAAAAAGCTTTGAATTTGATGCTACAAGGTTGGACGTTCGTTCCCAAGTAAATCGTAGATTTCATTACAATATGGCTAGTATGATCGTATATGGCTGTCGGTATACTATTGATGAAAGAATTGAAGATCTTAAAAAAGCCTTAGCCTATTTAAACTATAAAAGAGCAATGACTTTTATTGAAACGCCTGAATCACCTTTAGATTTTGCATACAAAATTGATTCAAAGTTAGGCACACTAGGTAACACTGATTTTGATTCTAGTAGAACCTTCGATTAGTATAGTTTAAGGTTAGTAAGCATTGTACACTATTAGTGTGTGAAATATGTAGCCATCACGCATCAATGCAGTATAATTTAGCTACCTAAAACAATGTTTATCATTGCTTTTAGGATTACAAAATATTATCGTAAAATAGCATTTTTATGTTTTTTTATATTGATAATAGGATAGTTTAAATTACATTTCAAAATATACTCACTCATTGAACTTTACGGTTTTAATTGTCACACATTTAAATTTTGCATTACAATGTGCTGTTCTGTAAAAAAAAACCTTGTTAAAAGCTTTAAAACAAAAAAAAAACAAAATTTAGAATCCTTGGTCAGGATGTTTTTTTTTAAACTACAGCTAAATATATAATAATAAAAAAGACAAGCTACTAGCTTTTAAGTCCGACTAATTCAATTTGCTATTAAGAATGTAACATGTATTTTCCACTCATTAAACAAAAAATAACATTTGGCAATAGTAACCTCCAGATATGATCTTTTTTATATATAACGTTTTTTACGTATTTTGCTAGCTTTTGTTGGACTTACCGATCATCCACGGACTACGCTATGTAAAATGACTGAACGCATAATATCCAAAATTATCACCAATAAATTATTGAGACAAGTAGCGCGCATTTAGAATAAAAATTCACTAGTGAGTGTAACTGAAAAAACTAAATACAAAATCTTTTATATGACATGTTTTGGACTTATATTGTTTTCTAAACACACAAGTTGCGCAACAGATACTGAATATGTAAAAGAAGAACAAGTTAAAACGCTAAAAATAAAAATCTATAAACTCATCGAAGCCAACTGTTCTGCAGCCTTCTCAACTTCATCAATATGCATATTGCTGAGAAGCTTGGCAATGCCGTCGATGCGCCAGATAGTTCCCATGTCACGAATGGCCTGCCAAAGCAGCTGCGCGTCACGAAGACTGCGCTTCAATTCCTCATCATAATCAAGCAAAGGATAATCATGTCTCTGAAAATCTACAGAGACGTTTGGGGATAAAGCGCGCTGGCAGCGGCGGATCTGGCGTAAAAGCACAGTGATGCCAACAAATAAAAACAGCGGAATTACCATGTCCATAAATTCCAGCGGAATGTCACTGTTATGGCGCAGGCAGTCAGCTAGCTCATGAGCGCTGGCTACACAGAGAGCCCAGGATTCTGGTTCAATATCAGTAGCAACCAGACCCTGACACCATGACGGCCCAAGTGACTGGTTGAGGATGCGTACAATTGCCTGGTCTTCGGCTTCTTCGCTGGGCGACCGGATATTTGGCGATGGAGCCGAGGGCTCTAATGGCGGAGATGTGCTGCTGTCACGAGAAGATTGCACTGCAATGGACTGCTGCGCCTCGGTGAAGAATGAGCGACGATTGGCCGAGTGCAGCAGAATAGTGACACCTGGTTTATAGATATTAATACAGTAGTAGCGCACACGGACCAGAAAGATGCGGTGCCTCACTCCACCAAAGAACGATGCAGACCATGGTGGTAGGCTTGAATCGCGCATGTCGCTAGCAGATAACTGCTCGGACTTCCACTCGCGTAGCTCCCGGTCATAACGTTGAAACAGGGGCGACTCGCCTAGTAACGGAGGTGTCAACAGCGGCATATTTGTATCATCATATCCGTTGCCGCCTGTAGTATCGCTCCGCTGTCTTGCGTGATTACTACACTGCTGTACCCATGAAGCTTTTGCGTCGCGATGTAGTGTTCCAATTCGCGCCATAAAGCTCTCGTATGGCGTAATCTGTCGAAACGATCGCGAAAGCTTTTCCTGCACATCTGCCACAAGCCCCCGACAGTTGGAGTCGTTATTAGAGTTACAGTCGTTCGCACTGCCGTGGTTCCAAAGCTCAACTGGGTATGGCAACGCCTCAGACGACTCGGACTCTTTGCAGCAGCTCCGCATCAACAGCTCGCAGCTAAGCTCATCCCATTCGGCATCCGAGCACGGTGCGCGCACAAAAACTTTTGCCTCGTCAACAACAGGCGGGCGCCCAGCAATGCTAGCGTGATGGCTATCAATCTTGTAGTTGATCCAGAAGACGCGGCGTTTGATTTCAGCCTCCACCCATTCGTCCCACGTGTTGGCTTCTGACAACGGCTCGTAGCGGTCGAGCTCATGCCAACTGAGCTGCATTAGCAGGCTTGTCACTGCACTTTTGAGCGTGTCAAAGCATACAAATCCGCGGACACCAGAGACTCCGATTGACGCAAGCTGGAATGCGCACACTTCATCAATGGATGGCGCTTCAGGTCGGATTGTGATTGCGGTTACCAGCCGAGAAAACAGCGCTTCTGCGTCAACTTTGTACCCAAGTTTCTTTGAAACGAACATCGAGGTTGTTGCGCGTAAAGCATCATCCAGTAGTGGTGCAAGCGTCCCGGCAACTACCTTGCGCAGCAGCGTAGATGGGTGCAGAATTGGACAGAACCCGTAAAAGTACGCGTAATACGCAAGAACAGCTTCTCGCAACTCAATGTCCTCGATGCTCATAAACTGGTCTACCAAGTCGTCTACTGGCGGTGCTCTGAGGCTTTGCGGCCACGGGATACTCGACAGCACGTAATGTCGCGTGCTGTGGTCTGTCCACGTGCTTTTGTGAGGTTGAAGACACACGTCGGTCGTCTGATCATCAATGTCAGCGGTGGTTGTCATACCACTGCCATTCACTGGAGTGCTGCTGCTGCTGTTTATACCGCCGCTGGCCCGGTCATCTTCAGCAACCGCTGGCGCACCTGATGTGTTCAGCAGATTGGCTATTGAAGCAGCATTGTTGCCCTGCGCAGGTTTACTGCTCCTTATCAGATCCACCGGACTCTCTGCAACTGGCTGCTCGGAAACTATGTCATCTTGCGAATGCCGTTTGCGCTTGGGCCCACGTCGCCTGGATTCTCTCCACACACATACAATGCCTTCACGGATACAATTGTCACAGCGCAGTGAGCCATCGGGCATTGTGTTGCGCACACAGCGTGCCTTGCGCCGATGACAGTGGTTGCATGCCTGCGTGCAACGCACCCGCCGCGGCATCTGCAGCAGTTGCTGGTGGTAATGCGAGGAAAACATATCGACAGCTGGTTCCGTGTGGCTGTACATGTACGAAGCAGCTGCGGCCATATGCGAGAAGTGGTGCGGTTGTGGTACTGGTGTCTGTTGGACTGGCGCAGGGTATGGATAGTGGCGGTAATCAACAGTTGCATCGGTAAACTGCATTGGCGCCGGTCGCTGTGTGCTCCATGGTGAGCTGCTGTGGTGCGATGGCGGCAGTTGTGAAGATTGTGGAGGTAGAGGCGGCTGCTGTGAAGAAGCCAGTGTTCGGCCAGTATTTGTCAAAGTAGCCTGTAGCTGCGGAGGCGGTAGCAAAGTATTGTGACTGCCTGACAGATGCTGCGAGTGGACAAAGCCCATCGGATGTGTCATCTCCTCGGTAAGGTGGCGTGGGTGGTGGGTGGATGTGGTTGTATGGTGTTGTGCTAGTATGTCAAACGAGACAGGCTGGTTCATCAGCGGGCAGGGTGATTGCTTTAGATAAACACCCAGACAATTTTCTAAAGAGGGTAGAAGAGTTTGACAGTGCTTCTTAAAGACAATAAAAAAAAGTGAAGAGGTTTTTACGGGAAAAGGGAGAGTGTAAATATGCGACTTGCAAAGAAGGCCTGGAAGAAACGGAAGCACATCTTCAAGATGTGACCCTACCTGCCTTGGAAGGAAATTGACCGTGTATGTGCGGTGTTTGCCCTTCGGATTCTGCTGTTATCTTCTCTCTCAGTGTACAGAAAGAAAATACCGCGCATATAGTAAATGCTATCCATTTTCTTACTTTTTGTGGGTTGTCAATGAATAAGAGTATAAAAGAGGTACTTGGCTTAGGTTGCGGAACCTTTAATTGAATGGTGCAGCAAAAAACGTTCTTTTCTTTCTTTCTGTACTGCTCTGTGTGTGTTTTGAGCGGGTTTGACATATTTCCTCTACTCAACAAGCACAAAACCCCGCTGCAGTGCTTGCATCGACGCTATCCGCATGAACAGGCTTAATGCTTCCTCCCCGCTCCCCGCTCAACAACAAATTCCGTCTTTTCTGGTGTGAGTGGTCTCTTGTCTGCTAATTTTTACGTGCACGAGAGCATTGGCTAGTCAAATAAAAATGCTGACTGGACATACTCTTCATGATCTGAATAGTTCTAGATCCGCCTCTCTTTTTATCACAAATGTGTACTCCTTGAGTATGGAGAAAATATGCAGCTGACAGCGCTCGCGCATAAAACAGGAGGGGTCGGCGTTTCGCTGAGCGTGCATCCTGCCTTTTTCCCGCTCTCTAGCCATGCAATGCGTCTGTTAAATGTGCAGCTCGCCGATGCACCGAAAGCCGCACAAATGCTACTTGCATGGGATCATCATCCCGGATCTTTCTGCGCTAACTTGCTGGCAAGGCAGGTAGAGGATCCGCTTCGCATCTCTAAAGCTCGACTCGAGTTGCGAGCCGTCTGGAAGGGTTAGGGAGGTAGGGGAGGAGCTTTTGTAGCATTTTTTTCGACGACGACTGCGCACAGAAAAAATACATGCTTCTCAAAGTACTAAGCCCTTCTTCTTCCAGGAACAACTTGTCTTAAACACTTAATTATGCACTTGCAACTCTGAACGCCTTGTTAAATTTCCTAATGACATCACAATCGGGAACGGAGATTATAGAGCTTCTTAGCGACGACTCCTCCGACGATGATATTGGCTTCGAGAGCAGCCAGGCCAGTAGACCAGCAGCTGCTGAACGATATATGGCAACGCCAACGCGAGTTATAAGCCCCTTCGGAGTGCAAGCAGCAGTCAGCAGACCAGTTACCCATGAAAGGTCTATAAAAGTGGCAACGCCCAACACACCCGACCTTCCATCACCGTCAATGCTTCTGGGTGCACGTAAAAAATTGTCGTCTTCGCCTACAAGGACAATTTCGAGACAATCGGCTCTTGATTTGCCGTCATCTCCTCCTCTAATGGACGACGGCGAATTGGATGTTTTTGAGAATAGCATCAAAAACGACACTAAAAGCTCTTCCCCAGCACCGCCGCAATATAACATTGAAGCTGCTTATACCTCAGCACTGGAGCTTAGCGATGACGATTGCCAGATACTCGACGACATTATCAACGCCCAGGAATCTCAATCCACCGAGGATCTATCACAATTTCTGGATAGCAGCACACTTGGACCGGTGCGCGTATTTGGCGGACGCAGGACTTTCGATCATGCGCCAGCTATGGCAGACTTTAGCGATGCAGTAGCCACGGATATCCTCGGATCGTCTTCATCGTCCGAAGATAGCGGTGAAGAAGATGCTGCGGAGGAAACATCCAGCGATGACGTGTATAGTACCCGGGCCAAGGAGCTGCTGGCGCGGGCAGCATTGTTAACAAAATCATCACGATGTTCTGGTCGTGATACATCGACTTCGCGTTTACCTAATAGACGCGTGCATTCAGCTGACAACGAAGCGGTCTCAGTATCCACGTTTGATACATCGCCGTTGCCCAGCGCTCTTAATCGGCCACCCAAACAGGCAACATATCTTGGTAGTAGCAGCGATCTCCTGCATAGCAGTGGCAGTAGTAGCAGCATAAACATTCCTTGGAGGACTGAGAGCGACCTAGCAGTTGTATCCTGCTCACAAGCAGTCACACAGAAGGAGCTACAGAAAACCAAGCGCGCAAGAGAGTCGGAGCGGAGAAGACACGAGCGGATCATGGCCAAAGAGCACAGAGCAAAGGAAAAGGAGTTTGCCAAGGGCGTCAGTCTTGCAAACAGGAAAACGGTAGATACAAGAGAGATTGCACGGGACATGACGTTGGTAGTCGATTCAGGCGTCCTGCAACTTTTGCCAAAGACAAATAAGGCTTCCAGTTCTGTTAGCATAGACACAACAGGGCCAAGCGGCACAGGTTCTGGTGATGAAGACAGAATATGCAGCAATGGTGGAGACGACTGTAATACTACGACAGCAGTGGCGGATCACGTAGTTTTTGCAAAGCTCAAGGAAGAGGGAATTGCACACAGGATATCCGACGAGGACAGCAGCACGGGGTGTGCGGTGCGGTGGGAAATGCGCATGCGGCGCAAATGGGACAGCAGACTGGGACTTTACGTGCCATTGGATCCTCCACAAACAATATCTGTGCGGCGCGCAGCAATTGTCGTTTTCTCTGGAACGCGTCTTATTGAGCTTATTAGCGAAGACCGTTTACCGAGTCTTCTTGGATTGTGGCGCGCATCATTGGATGTCGAGCGCTTGTTTGTAGTTGTGATAGGGCTGCAGCGGTTGCTACGTGAGTCAGCAATGGCTGAGACGCGCGAGTTTGCACGGCAGATGCGTAGCTATATCAGAGACGCTGATACAGAGCTTGACAGTGACACTTCTGGTGTAAGCAAGAGACGTACCAAGAAAACTCGTCAGAATGCTGCTGCTGCTGCTGGGGTCAGCGAAGAGTCTGCAGAAGAGGCCATTCTAAGGCTACAGATTACATTTCCGTGGGTAATCTGGTTTACTCGATGTTCTAATGACGCGCGTGCACTGGGACAGCTCCTGTGGCAGACCACAGTTGATATCGCATTAGCCGAGTTCAACGGCGGAAATACGGCTGAGGGGGCTGGTAGCAGTGAACCGCTGCTATTGGCTAGTCTGTCTGCTTCCAGCACTAACACACCTCGCGAGTTTATAACTGGTGAGGTTGCAGCCTCGCTAAACGCGGCAGTGGTCAGATCGGGGACTGATCTGGCAGATTCGTGGCAGCGTGCGCTGACGCAGATCCCAAAGGTCACACAGCCTGTGGCACAGAGCATTGCGTCCAGATACCCTACGCCAAACAGTCTGTTTTCAGCATGGCAGCAGCAGACATCGTTACAGCAGCGTGAGCAGATGCTGGCTGACATTTCTGTGGCCAGCGCAGTTGCTGGCGGCCGTCGACTGGGACCGGTTATGTCTGCTCGGATTTACCGCCTATTTAATGAAATTGATCCCACACGTCCGTTTGCTGAGCTGTAACTAACACCATCTGTAAAAAAAAAAAAAAAGCACTTTTGTAATATCGAAGGGACCAATGCGTTAATATGAATAAAATTGAAATAAAGAAAAACGTGGTAGCTTATTTTTTGTCTGTTTTTTGCTTTTGTTCTTCTGCGCCCTTGTCGTTGTTGGCAGACTGGCTCTGCGCAGGTGCGTCAAAGTTAAAGTCCATTATGTTAGTGGACAACCCTTCGAACTTCTTCTGGAAAGACGAGAGATAACCGCCTTCATCGTCAATTCTGCGTTTAGCCTGCGGATTCCACAGCGCATGCGAACGTGTGTCCTTGGAAATTTTAACCTGAGCACGCGGCGCTGTCGATCTCACATGGAAGGAGGAGCCATCCGATAGTATTATTTGAGAAGTAAACAACTCTGGGTGCCGTGCGCCAGTATTTATTGTCTGAAGTTTAACCTCAGGTGCCCGTGGCTTCCATTCCCGTGCAAGAAGCGACTTTTGTGCTTTTAATAACTGTAACGTCTGACGCATCTCGTAAGCCGTAAGACCCTTATGCTTTTTGTCTAAAGTTTAGTAAAGAAAGTATTTTTTCAGCAACACAAAAGTAAAGCTTGAGCAATTCACACCTTGTCAAACCCTTTTTGAGTAGGATAAAATGATAACCCAGAATCAAGCTGGATATCTGATTACAGATCAATTTTTTTTTTTTTTGGTTGTTGCTGTGGTGGTCAGAAACTCGCCAGCCTAATGTTTTCTTGCCTTTTGCATTGCACATATTTACACTTTATCTTTTTTCCACTTGGAGTTTTTTCTAACATATTTTAAAAAACTTTAGACGCTTAAAAGGATAAGAAAGGGGAATATGGGCAAAGCCAAAAAGACACGCAAGTTTGGCGAGGTAAAGCGACTAATAAATCCCAAAGACATTCGTCTCAAACAGAATCAAAAAAAGCAAGCCAATGAGGCACAAAAATCAGAAAACCCTACAAAATTGAATCATGTGGAGCGAGAATCATCGAATATGTTTTTCAAATACAATACATCACTTGGACCACCATACCATATAATAGTGGATACGAATTTTATAAATTTCGCACTACAAAATCGATTAGAATTAGTGCAATCAATGATGGATTGTTTATATGCAAAATGTGTACCTTGTATTACAGATTGTGTTTTAGCAGAATTAGAGAAACTGGGTCCTAAATATAGAATGGCTCTTAAAGTTGCAAGAGATCCAAGATTTGAACGCTTACCATGTTCGCATAAAGGAACTTATGCTGATGATTGTATTGTTAAAAGGGTTATGCAACATAGATGCTATATTGTTGCTACTTGTGATCGTGATTTAAAGAGAAGGATTAGAAAAATACCAGGTGTTCCTATCATGTTTATTGTTAATCATAAATTGTCCATTGAGAGGTTACCTGACTCTATTGGTGTTTCTGGTCAATCTCACCATAGCTAACTTTCTTTTAACGGGGTTTATATACCAAAGATATATGGTCTTAATTCATTTTTTTCTTTTAATGTTGAAGGTATAAAACATGTTTAAACAACTTCATATGATTACTTTTAGAAGAAAAAATCAGCTAGTTCTATTATGTTAGCTAGAAAAAAATCTGTCAATGCATGTTATCTAAAAAACCCCATGGTGTCATTGGAGAACTCTGAGCTGTAGTAAATGAGGAAAGCGGCATTGGTGAGCATGGTGCCAAAAGAAGCGGAAACTGTGAAGTGTTAATTTGTTGTGGCAGCGATGTCTGATTAGCATTTGTCATAGCATACGGAATGGCATTCCGTGACACCTGCGGGGTATTGCTTACTGACGAACAATTGTTAGTTGCAGAGGATGTGGAATGCAACAAAAATCCATATTGCTGTTGTTTGTCTGTACACGAACGCACAAGTGGAGGGCAAAATCCGTTTGGCGGAGGCGTCAATAGAGCACGCGGCATATCGTTCATAAAATTGGGATGGTGTCCAAAAGCAGACGACGGTTGATAATGAGGGTGAGGTACCATTTGCGTAGGAACCACAGGTGGTTGAACTGGCGCAGTAAGTGGAAATTCCATGGGCGCATTAGAATATATGGATATATTCAAAGCTGCAGATATATTTGGTGCAGTCAACGGCATTTGCTGCATAAGCGCAACAGTATCGGCAGTTTGCGGAGAAGTGGGGTGTGTTGACCACAATGCTGCAATGTCATTCGATAGTCCTGGAGATAATGCATCTGTGGATGTAGTCATCGGACGTAAGCAGCCTGTATTGGACACTTGTGTAGTCGGCAAAGAAAGCGACAAATTAACGCCATTATTTGACCTACGCTGTCGAAGGGCTTCGTCAGATGGTTCCCAGGCTGGAATTGAAGGCTGGGTAGTTTTCTTAGAATTCTTCCTAACTTTGGACTTTGGCGTAGGACTCTTGCTACTAATAGCCGGCGTAGGCATAGATTTTTCATGAATGCGCATATGTCTTCGCAAATTGCTCTGTACTGAAAATTGTTTTCCACAATTATGAAACTGACACACATGTGGTTTCTCTCCTGTATGGATTCGTTTATGACAAGCAAGAGAACTAGGTCGTGTGAATCGTTTCCCACACATTGTGCATGGATACTTCCGTTCTTTAATTGCATCCCGTCTATATGTAATTGTACTTTTTCCATTCTCAACTGTATCTATTGGTGGTGAGTTATTTGCTGTAGTAGTCTCGCTGCCCGCAGCGATATTGGTCGGCGAAAAATGTGGAAGATGTGTCATTTTATCTGTCTATATGTTTGTAGTACTATCCGAGTATGATCTTTTAGAATGCGCAAGATAAAAAAGATATATGTGTTTAAAAAAAATACAGCTCTACTAGTCCGTAAAGTAAAATGATAGGTAGTAGTGATAGGCGGTAGTGATAGGGGAAAGTAAGGAACAGGGAAGGAATGTATCGAGTTAAATGCAAACTAAAAAAGGGAAAGAAATTCTTATTTATAAAAAATATGTGGAGAAGATGGAGAAAGAAAAGAAAAAACTACCACCGGTTGAATATATATAAAAAACATATGCCAAATGTGAACCTGCAACAGAACAAGAAGAATGGACACTTGAGACCGAACGGAAATTGAAAAAAAGGAGGGGGGGTGGTAAAAGGGAGGGGTAAAGAGACACCTTTTTTTTTTTTTGTATTCCAGGAGTGACCTTTTATTATTTGTAATTGAGATTGCCGAGTGCTGAGTGTGAAAAAAATAGCTCATCAGAATGTGTATTTTTTTGATGGAAATAAAAAGGGATAACAACAAAAAAAAAAATTTACTTGGAATACATGATATTGGGACCAGTTGGAAAAGAGAATTTTCAGTCCGAGACTGTCTACCAAACAAAAAAAACACAATGAACAGATTTCATGTGTTCTCCCGAGTTAGTATAATTGAAAAAATACTCTCACTTCCCTACATCTCCATCTTACCGATTTTCCCCACCTTAGAAAAAAAAAAGGCAAGAGACTTTTCCGCTTAAAGAACAGGGACAGTATTATGTTTTTGGGGTGTGTGTTGGACTAGGATATAACCTGTATACACATGTTGCTGAATTTCTCCTAGAAGCGGTTGTTTTATTTTTGCCAGTTTGTAAATCATGACTATCTTTCTTTTGGGCTTTTTTTTGTTCTCTTGGTGGATTCAGAAAGGGAACACTGACTGCATATGCAATAAATGCTTGTCTACTCTTTTCTGTATATATTCGTAAAAAGGGGTTGGTTGGAATTGAGAATTGGAGTCCCCTCTTTTTCCATATATAGTTTTTATTGAAATCACACATGGTGCGGAAAAAAAAAAATTTGTGGCTAATTGGTCCACGGACGGTCTGAAAACATTACGATTATTTCACCATCGGTCCCATCAGAAAAAGAACTATTCTAATTACTGGAGCTGAAACTCTACTAAAAAGTTTGTTCCATATTATCATTTGGGAATTGAATCTTTTGTGCTTTTTTACTGCTCTTCTGTTGGCTTCTTCTATCATCGATAGTCTTGCAGGAAGAAACAATACACACCTTGTCTTTTCTTCTTTTCTTGGCATAACTTTGCGTACTATTTTTCTTTTTGGGTAATGCATACATTCTATCGAAACTAATTTTTCTTTCGCCCAAAACAGGCAATGATGAATTTCACCTGTCTTTTAGTTTTTTTTTTTTTTTGAACTCTATGTGTCTAGCCTCTTTTCTTCAAATTTTTCACAATTTCATTGCACAAACACAAAAATATTAAAAAAAAAACGCAGTTAAAAGTGCAGAATGATTGGACTTTTTTTTCAATTTAACCACGTGCGTTAACAAAGAAAGATACATATAATTATAAATAGAAGGAAATAGTGATAATTTGAACGGTCAGCAAGAAAGTTTTACACACAAAAGAAAAAAAAAACAGCAAAAAGAAAAATAGAAAGACATTTAGATTTCCCTTTGGAAGCAATTTGCTTTTTTGTTTGGTATCTCTTGTAATTGCAAAGTTTACATTGTAAGTGAATGCATGTCAAAGTTAGCACAAATGTGCAAAGCAAGTATTCTTGGCTCTTAATACCAAATGTTTAAGAATTTTTGTTTATTGGATGTCATGTGGACCCAAATATTTATGACAATACAATTCTGCTTTCCTTAAAAATGAGTCTTGCTAACCAGGTACCATTATCGAGGGGCTTGAATATGAGCGGTCAAATTTTAACTATGGAACATAATCTTCTTTCTAAAGAAAAAATATACGTGTACAGCCTGGCATGTTATAATTATTTTTTGCCATTTCAAAATGTTTCGGATACTGCAAGAGCAATTATGAGGCTTAGTCACATATTATTCTCAACAAACGACATGCATCAACCCCACATAAATTGCACAGATAGTTTGAACAGCAAAGAAAAAAAGAGCTGATATTTATTTTTGGATGATAACGAAACAAAGTAAATCGGCGATTCTTTTGTTACATGACACAGAGACCTACAACATAAAATAATAAATGCCGAAATGCATGTTGGTGGCTTGAACACAAAAAAAGTAATGTTTCACAAATCTGTTTATCCATGTTTCGGGAAAAAATAAAAAAGGAATAATTTGAGATTGTCAAATATGTTCACTTTTGCGATCATGTTCAACCTGTTGTTTAGACTGACGGGAAAAAAGGTAGAAAAATATTGTGGTTTTTCTGGCGGACATGTAATGTCTTTCGGCTTTTAGGATGCATTTTGCCACTTTTACAGTTGTTTATTATATTTGTTGTTGTTTTGCCGACCAATTATAACATGATGCATGTCTCACACATACATTATTTACTACATATTTCTACTTTTGACAATCAAAAAATTTCTTAGAGAAAACAATAACAAATCGATCGCAGATGGTCTTCAACATGCATAGTGCTGAAAAAAAAAAAGATTGACGGAAATCGTGTTCCAACATGCTTGTCCCAGTTGCCTTTTACTTCGGATTTACGTAGATCTCGTATATTTGGAAATAATTGGTTTCCCCTTCTTTTAAAAATCCCCCACTTTTCAAGTTTTTGTTCGTAATGAGATCGTAAAAAAAATGGTCATCAATGCCAAGAAAATCTTTGCTGTTCTCATGTCGGGAGGCTTATACTTGTTCTCACTGGAACATGTACAGATTCTATTTATCAAAAATCTACCATGCGTGTACATACGCAATATTGGATGACAAGTTATTGTTGTTTTCCGAACAGTTAATCCTCGATTAGTTCAGCGTCGCAATTCCGAGAATTAATGCATGGTACAGGGAGAGCGGCTCTGCGACAGTACTTGCAAACACCGCTTTCAGAGAAAAAAAAAAAACAGGCCTTGAATGGGTGGTCTTAAAATCTTAAAGTAGGTGATTTGATATGCTGTCGTTCACGTCTTGCGAGCCAGCAGGTACCGAGTGTGTATCATTCACATACCAGCAAACGTTTCTGAGAAGTTCGCCTATTAGCAGTAGGACAGGGGAAGAAAAAAAGACAGCTCATGTTATTTTGATCAATTAAATACTGCTTTTCACAGCTGGAAACATTGTCCTTTGATCTTCTGATTACGCACAAACTGTTAAATGGATGCTGATGGGGCAAAAGCAAATCATAGATACTGCAAGAGAGTGGCTTCATGGAACCCAACTAACATTCCATCTTCTGCAGTGACGATCAACCAGATTACATGGTTACTGTCAGACTCAGTGCCGGATGGCTCAGCTCCCATCACAGTGCAGTCCCCTGAAGCGGCACAGTTTTCTGACACAACGCAGTCCACCGAGACGGCAGATCTCCTCAACTGATCTGCAGGGTCTCTACCGACCAGGAGACGAGTTCACATTCC
>JANBTM010000342.1:0-15529 GCA_027578695.1 Coemansia sp. RSA 1365 | reverse complement strand
CCTGATTAACAGTCAGACGCGCTAACCAATTGCGCCACAGAGGCATTTAAACGCGGATTTAAGCTAATCACACGTTCCTGTTCTCCAACTTTCAAAAAACACATCACAATCTAGTGAAATTTATTTATACGCTGCAATTATTTTATTTTGCTGAACGCTACTAGTAACCTAATATTTTAACGCCAAAAATACGCTTTACATTAATTAGACGTTATCCGCAATACTAATTTTATTTTGCTATGTCAGACAGTTTTTAATATTTTAACATAAACTTTTTTATTCGAACTGAAAGTACTATGGCCAGTTTTGCAACTAAAAGAATATCTTTAACGTCATATATTTTGAATGCATGGTGGATCAAATGCTGGTATTTAAGTCTTTTGCGGTTGTTAAAAATCTATGTTTATGTAGCATGGTGGTATCAAATATATTTTCTTGCTTGGGGGTTTTCAGTCGTTGGGGTTTTCTGTACAAGTTGTATGAACGAATTGAAACCTCTGGTATGCGGACTGAACTTTTGGGGGGTGGTGTGTTTGAAAAGTCTTAGACGTTTCCTCCGTTTTTGCAAAGAGGACAAGTACACTCACGATCGTGGTCGTTAAGTATGAGTTGCGAGTTGCTTTTGGCGATCATTGTCTAGAGAGTTGCAAATAGCGTTGATAACAAGTATTTGGATTACAGTCAAGTAAAAAATTTTAAACTGTAGTATTACAAGCTAAAGGAGGAAATAAAAGTAATTTTTAAATATTGCTACTGCAGATAAAACTACTAAAGAAAATAAGCTATATGATTCTAAAAGCAAGAACATCGCCAGACAAAAGGTCTTTTATATGTAAAAAAACGCCAGGATCCGATGGCAGAACAGAACTATAACCTGTCTTAGTCTGTGCAACTAGCAACGACTCCGCCACGCTCTAGATGAATCCCTCCTTGAACCATCCTGCGACAACCGCTATATTTTTGGGGCAAGAGAAAAGGGATGTGATGGCAAGCACAAAGAGTACTGTTTACATTCGCTATTATCCCGGAAACGATGACCATCTCCAGACCCTGTTTGTCTAGAAACCGCTGAAAACAAACCATTGGGTAGCTTATTCCTATAGATGTCTGCGCCAGTGGGTAATAGTGTTTGTAAATGGTCATGGATTTAGCCTGAAATACCGTCTAGCGTACTAGTTTCCCTTAGTAAGAATGTATATGCAGCTAGTGTATAATTTTTACCAGCCGTAGAAAACGACATTCGCTTACTTTAAGGCTTTGCGCCAAAAGACAAAGTCGAGATCAGCTTATCCGTTACGTCTACGGCTAACGCAGTATACGCGATATTTACAGCTTTAGTTTCCCACCAAGCGTGTCCTGTTGAGATCATATCAGTTAGGGTTTGTAGTTGCGCATCGACATGTTGGATAAAATACACAAACAGATGATGTATGCAAGTCGAGCTGAGCCTCCTTGTACAAGCCATTATTAAGCGAATACCATTGAATTTTTTGTACTGACAATACGTCGGAAACATGTGTATAAACTTGCTATATGCTGCAGGGAATTCCCGAAACCAAAGATAAACCCGAAATCACTCATACAGACCTAAAACCGAGCACAGCCATTAAAACAAATGTTTGTTTTAATTGTATGATGGCTGATAGTTATTTTATAACTGTTATTTGGGCATCGTGCACTCACAGTAGTCAGTAATTGGCTACATAAGGAAGACAAGTCACAGTAGTACCAGATAGCCACACAGAAGTGTACGGATGGTACTGAGAACGCCGCACAATTGCCAGCGCTAGTTCCAGAAAAAGTTAAAGATAGCAAGTTCCCCAACCATATCTAATTTATCAGAGCTTTGTTTTTATGTTGTTATTTGGATACAAGCAATGGCAAAATGCGGCGCTGATATTATCACAGTTGCTGTAGAATGTGGCGAGAATAGAGAAGAAAAAGTGTGCAAAATGGCGCGATATAAGTATGTGTGCTACTAGCGTATGCTAAAATAATCCGCAGCAATTGCATCAAGCAGGAGCTAGGAGCCACACTGCCGTTCTATGATTATATGGGCGGCGGAGTTGATGTCGCAAACAGAAAGAATCGCCTGTGCCTCTCTTTCGTGTGAAACACCAGTGCATTGCGCAAAAGTCTCCAAATGTCAGTCAAAACAAGAAGATTTTCCGGGGATGCACACATGGCAAAATACGTATGGAAATTTGCCCATACCACTTTCTGGTTAACTAAAACATTCATCAACACAAATGTTCTAGGCGGGAGTGGGAAAGCACTCATAAGTCTTGCTCACTCCAAAACAGTCTTCCTGCATATAGATTTGTCAATTTCTAAAAGGCTTCGCACAAAATCCCAGTTAAACTAACAGTTGTCGTATGCACAGCCACACACATCCAGCGACGGAAACGCAGGAGCAGCACCTACATGGTAGCAGTGAAAGCGGCGCTGTCTCGGCCAGCGCTATAACAGAAGCAAAAGGCGAAATCGGCCATTGTGGTGAAGATGACCGGGAGGCCGAGGCGAGAGCATTGACAGATGTTGTGGCGGCAATTCTGTTTTACAAGAAATTTGTGCTTAACGGTTGGATATACCGGCGCCTGCGACACATTGACGACCTTAGTGAGCGCCATCGTGAGATTGTCTCGTCGCTAGGCACAATAGACAAAATCAAAAATGCAGAGAAACTTATGCGCGAGAACTATCGCTTTTTGTTGGCGCTTGTACGCTCAAATGCATTTGGATCAATGCCTAGTCCTGCCAGTAGTCTAGAGGACTTCAAGACTTGGTACAAGGGCTTCTTTGAAGATAGAATGTACTCGGAAGGACCAATTGTGAAGGATGGCTATATGGACAAGGTACTTAGCACACTAAAGCAGCTAGTGCGGGAGTGGTCGGAGGAAGGGAGAAATGAGCGCGATCAGACATTTGGGCCTGCAATCGATGCATTAGAGCGCGAGTTTGCCAATGTTGCTGGCGAATCTCGAGGTGACATCCGCGTGCTTGTGCCTGGAGCTGGTCTTGGTAGACTGGCGTTTGACATCTGTTGCCGCGGGTTTAGCACTCAAGGGAATGAATTTTCGTACTTTATGCTACTCACGTCCAAGTTTATCCTAAACAACTCGGAGAGTGTGAATCAACACACTATATACCCCTTTGTCCATCAGTTCTCTAATGTTGTCGCAGCAAGTGATCAACTGCGTGCAGTGCAGGTTCCCGATGTGCTGCCAAGCAACATGCCTTTTGCAAGTACTGCCGAATTTTCTATGGCAGCTGGTGACTTTATCGAGATCTATGGCTCCGAAAGCGAGAAGGAAAAATGGGATGCAATTGTTACATGTTTCTTCATTGACACAGCCAAGAACGTGCTAGAATATCTTGAAACTATGTGGCATGCAATGAAGCCCGGTGCTCTGTGGATTAACGTTGGTCCGTTGTATTGGCACTTTGATAATGTTGAAGGCGAGTCATCAGTAGAGTTCACACAAGAGGAATTTGTCGAACTGGTCAAGAAGACCGGCTTTGTACTGGACCAGGAACAGTTTGAGGAATGCGTGTCTTTGCCATACACAACTAACGCAAGAAGTATGCTTCAGTACACATACCGCTGCTTTAGATGCGTCGCTCGCAAGCCAAAGTAGTTGTTTAAAATAAAAAGCTATTTCATTCTGCGCTTAAAACTAAACCATGAGTACCAAAAAAGTAAAGATAGCAGAAAGATGTAAAGAGAGTAGAGATCCAAAATTTAACGCTTCTTTGAAGTGATGCGGCTAACAGCACTCTTGACTGCATGCGCGCATTTCTCAACCTCCTTGCGAGTGTGTGCGCTTGAAACACAAATGCGAATGCTCGAATTAGGCAAAATACGCTCATGATCATCAACATACATCGCACGCGTCAGCAAAACACCATCCTTCTGCGCCTCCTCGGCCACATCGGTAAGCACACGGTCGATATCCGTCTTGGTCCAGGCGCCTCCAGAGCGCTTCATACGCACAAGCGCATCTGGAGCAAGACGAATATGAATAAGAGGACTATCAGCAGCACCGTCAATCTGTAGTCCAGGAATTCGCTTAAGTAGAGTGCGAAGCAGCACTGCATTATCGCGCAAGTTATCAAGATAGCTGTCGGGGTCGGCCTCAAGCGCATGGATTGCATCCGCCGCTGCAATAGTAAGAATACCAGGTAACGATGCGGAGAAGCAGTATCCGGCTCCCGAAAGACGCTGGTGCTCGACTAGGTCCTTGTCGGCACAGCAGAACCCGCCAGATGCGCCAATCGCAAAGCATAGCGCTCCAATAAGCAAGTCAATCTCGTGTGGGTCAATGTTAAAGTGGTCCGCCAGTCCGGCTCCGCGCTTCCCCAGAACACCAAACGAAAACGACTCGTCAAGAATAATACGGAACTTGTAGCGGTGCTTGAGTTCAACTAGCTCGACTAGTGGCGAAATGTCTCCCGTGTTCTGGAACAGCCCCTCCGTGACAATAAACTTGCGAGGCAGTGCATTCTTGCCCCGACGACCAACAAGCTGCTTGTTAACGTCCTTTAGAATACGCTCAAGATCCGCCATATCATTGTGCTTGTACCAATACACCTTGCTGCGAGACAGAAAGATCGCCTGCTGTACGGCAAAATTGACCCCCTCGTCAGCAACAATAATGTCGCTACGCTTGGAAAAGCAAGGAATCACCGAAAGAGTAGTAGTGAACGCCTGGCTGTAGAGTATAGCTGCTGAGTGTCCAATGAACGCTGCAATCTGTTTCTCTAGCTCCATATGCACGTCGAGAGTGCCGTAAAAGCCAGGCGGTCCGCATGTGCCGACACCATACTTGCGAAGTGACTCAACCGCGTGCTTCCCCAGTTCGGGGCTGTCCACAAATCCAAGAAAGTTGTACGATGCAAAGTTCAGCACCGGCTTGTTGTTGCTTCCCGACGCTAGACGCACCTTGGTGCCATTAGGGCCGTCAATCATGATGGCCTTGTCAAGGGTCTCGCGTTCAAACTCGGTAAGTGCTGGAACAAGTGGCTCGGGTCTCCACTCCTCAACTAGCTCGTCAATCTCCTTCTCTGATAGCTCAACCTCATTGGTACCGATATTGTACTTGGGCTTGGCCATGTACCAAACAATAAAGCCGATAAGGCACACTTCAAGAAATGTGCGGAAGGGGTCATCCTTGTACGAATTCTTGATATACCTCAGTACCATACGGAATGAAAAATCCCATGCCGTGCGTAAGAATCCGTGGCTGGATTCATCCGTCTCACCAGCCACTGGTGACGCTGACGACGCGAATGAGGCTGCAGATACAACAGTTTCCATTCCACAGAAGTGTTTAAAAAGCAGATTGCTAAACAAAAGAAAAGGAAAGTGGTTACGACCAGGAGAGAGGAGTTGTTTACAAAATGGTAATGCATCGGAAATTGGCTAAGGAAGATCCTTGTAAATCCTGGTTGGGGGCCTGGAATCAAAATCGTCAGAGGTTAGAGGTCAAGGTATTTTTTAAGTAGTCTAATCTCAATATGCTTTGTTAGCTTTTCGCGAGCAAATCTAGGCGCAGTGCTGTGCAACTTGTTTGGCTGCGGTGCGCAGTCTTGAGTAGACATTTCTATTCTTACAAGAGAGGTTCGAATCCTTGCTGCTGCTCTAATAGATTAAAACAGGTCGTTTTAAATGGATCTGATTTTAACTATAAATTTTGCTTTGCTTGGACCAGGGCAGCTGTTCTTAGCTCTTTTAATCGCTGCAATGCTTCTTGATATATGACAAACTTTTTTTTTATTTTTTATTTTTTTCTTGTTTATTTTTGTAGTAGCTGATTGCATTTGTATTTTTGCCAGTTGTGTCTGTCACAGCAGTGCTTGCTACAGGGTGTGCTCTATGAGCCTGAGGAACTGTCTTCTAAGGAGGTCGACATGGTCTTGCAGCACATTTACAGTCTGGTCGGCATTGGCAGCGCAAGAGAAGCGGTTACTTCAGAATAATTTACACTATTTGCAACCACTGAAACCGCAGTATATGTGCTCTCGCAAATGTCGGTGCATCCGTCTCGCACCTTTGGGCGCCTTTGCGTTCAGATTTCGCAGCGTAGGATCAACGCGGCATAACTATACACATACAGGAGCTCAGCAGCCAGCAGGGGACGATGCTGATATTGCCAAGCTTGTTGCAGATCTAGTAAAGCTGCTTGGAGACAGATCAGCGGATGTATCTATGGTCTGGTCAAAGTACGACTATTTAAAGATTAAGCGCGTACTTTCATTTATTCCGTACGAGTCATGGAAATCTCTTCTCAAGCTATGCCAAAAGGCATTACTATATCAATGCGATCAGCAGTCACATAAAAGAGAAAAATCTTTTCCGAGCAGCACACACACGGATGGTTTAGGTAGCAGAAGACCCAATACTACGCACTCGTATCTGTCGCCGGCGCTGTTGAAGCGACGGGCATTAATGATATTGGGAGACATGTGGCGGTACTCTGGCGCGACACAGGGCTCGGGCGAAAATACTAGTATTGATGGTGCTGTTCCTGACAGCCATTCTCCGGGAAATGACATTGATGCCAGCATGGTTGACTCGATTTGGAAACCATCTGCCTGGCATTATAACATTGTGTTTGATGTGATCAGCCGCGACAGTACCTCTTCAGTTCATGAGCTGATCCAGCTCCATCGCAACATGCGAACGCGTGGTATTCAGGAAGACACCATTACTTTTAACACGCTGCTCAATGGCTGCCGCCAGCTGCAGGCTTGGGACTACTTCCGCGATGTCGAGGCGCAGATGCGAAAGCGAGACGAATGGGGAATAACACATATGGACACAACGTCTTGGGGCACACTTATTCATGGATATCGGCAGTGTCAGGATTGGGGCGCGGTGGATAAGTGTGTGGCTGAGGTTAGTAGTGCATGTCGACGATGGTACAAATCGCAAACTGAGAACAGTACACACAAGCAAGGCTTAAAACCCACAACGGAGCTATGGAGTATAGTTATTAACATCTACGCCGCACGGGATATGGTGCCGCAAATGATTGCAAGTCGCCGAATTATGCAGGGATTTGGTCTCCCAATGACTGCGCATACATTTGCACCTATTTTTGCAGCCCTACACAGACTTCGCAGATCCATGGTACAAGGCAAGAAGGATGCGTGGCCAGCGATCCGTCTCGCACTGGAAGAATTTGAAGTTATGCGCAGCAGCAACATCCCACCAAATGCTACAATACTTACAAATCTGGCACTTACAGTTGGTCTAAGTAATCCCTATGCGGATACGAATAAGGAAGTCAGTGATGTCAAAAATGACAGCAGCGATCAGGCTCGTGCTAGCCTTGGGTATGTGGGCAGCACAGTGACGCGCGAGCTCGAATCTATGTTGACGCGTGCGCATGATCCCAATATTTATGCTGCATTACTGAACTTGGGAGGACAACTACGCTCTCCAGACGATATTCATAACGTGTGGCAAACACTTGTATCTGAAGTAAAGTTTAACATTGCGAGACGAGGAAAACCGCTACTGGAATCGCTTACGCTTTCATCGTATATGAATGCACTTATTGACTGCCAGCAATACAACGAGGCTTTGTCAGCATTCTATAACCACGCGCTTCCTCCATTGGCCGGTAATGAATACCAGAGACAGAGAGGGCGCATTGAAACGCCAAGACTACAGTCCGTCGGACTGCCAGTCTATGAGGCTGCTATAAGAGCATTTGCGCGTGTAGATAGACACCGTATGTGCGTACATGTGATGCGCACTATGGTCAACCAAGGAATAATGCCTACTATGCTTTCAGTGCGGTATGCCTTGCTTCCGCCAGATAATGGCGTGCAGAGCTCTAGTACAGCACAGTATACCCGCCGGTGGACACTTCCACTTGCCACTGCTCGTGACATATGGAGCATAGTACTGGAATCGCGACAAAGCGTATGGGCTCGTGGTCTCTACGAGAGTCATACCAGTGCAAGACTGGGGCAGGCCGAGCAGCGCCCGGTCATTGTCAACGACATTGCTGCGCAGCTTATACGTATTGCTGCCTATGCACGCAATATTGAATTCGGCGAACAAGTATTTGAAGCGCTAAATAGAGAAGCCGCACACTTTGGAATTGGCCATCAGCATCAACAGGCAAGTGAAGATGACGCTCAGTATAATGAAGAGGATCGTCCGGAGTCTACGTCTAGGGATGGGCGCAATATACCACACAATCCGTTTCCAGAAGACTCACAATGCGCACCAAATGTGCGCACCTACACATCCATGATCACGCTTTATTGTAATTGTGCGGATTTGGATAGCCTAGGTAGGATGTGGGTGCGGATGCTAAACGACAGAGTAGAGCCTAATTTGCAGACATATACGAGTCTGATTACTGCTTTGCACAAAGTTGCCTTACGAAAGCGTTGGCGGCGGTTGCGCCAGCATTCCGAGGAGGCTTCTGAGACACTATCATCCGAATATAAGGCGCATTCTAGCCACGACAACGGCCTTTGGGCGAGGAGCCCGTTTGGAGGACAGTCGTCAACTGGCTTTGATGATACTGGTGTTCCATGGTCGCCCACACAACAGGATGAGACAATAAGACGTATCGAGGACTGGATCATAGGCACTGTGCCAAAGGGAAATGAAGACACGGCACCGCCAGGTATGGGTGATTCGCAGCTCGATTTGGACATCCCATTGAGCACGCTGTTGCTACGCTACCACTCTGCACGGATCCAGGACGCGGTTAATAGCACATCCAATAGTCAAAATAATGAGAGCGCACGCTTGGATCCGGACGTGATAGAAGACATTGAGCGTGTGATGCACGTGTGTCAAGTTGTCGAGGGGAAGGGGCTGAAGCCAGATCGCCGGTTCCATATCGCACTAGCTGATTTCTTCGATACCTGTGGCGACAGGGTAGGTGCCGAGCTAGTTCGCAAGCAGATGTACAGTTTTTAGAAAGCCTTATTGGCACATCAGGATAATTGCATTTTTGTCAGTCATAGTGATCTTTTGGCAGCAAGTGGTGTTGCGTTTTGAGTTGTAGAAGACACGGTTTACACGTGTTTGGCGTGTGTAGTTGGCAGGCATAGCTTGCGTTGGCAGACAAGATAAATGAACAAAGAGATACAGCAAGTTATTAGTGGTTTTGAATAGTCATAGTAGGCAGATCAATAGAGCAATTAATCCCAACATTGACATATAGCAATAAAATATAGCAAATGTAACCTGTCACCTGTATCTCTGAAAAGGAGTTGCACTTGCTTGAGTCTGGCTGCCTTGCCAGTAACCCGGACATCCGATTTACTGTGTGGTCGGATGCCCCACAGATTAACCTCAGGTTTGCGATCCTTGGCTGCCTCGTCCCTTAGTAATTCGAGAAGGAGGAACAATAAACATGTTCTTTCTTTCTTTTTTTTTTTTTTTTCTTGAAGCGTCTCAACACATACACTTTCTAAGCACGTTTTATCCATAAAAGTTTCACTTAGGTTCAAAGCATACATGTCGCAATGTCGGCACGATACAGCAAGATTCTGACACGACAAAATGTGCAAATGTTTATCGGCGGAGCACTTTTCGCGACTACTCTTGGCCATTGGTGGTTGCAATCGCACTTGGAGCGCGCGGTGGAACTGCAACAACGACTGCGCCAGGTACAACGACACATGTACTGGAGTATGTCTCTAACACAGCGTGTGGGCGCATCTAGCGAGGAGATGCCTACAGCATATGCTTGTCAACAACGACTGCGATCCATTAGCGGTATTGATGCGTGGTGGAACAGTAAGATTTCTGGCTTCAGTGGTTGGGCAGTTGCGCCAGGGTATCTGACCAAGCAGGCTGGCCGTGTGCAGGGCGCAACTAGCCACCATGTTTCTTCTGAATGGGGCAGAGCAAAGGAAGCAGCGGGCGACAGCGGTAGCTGGATTGTCGACCAAATAAAGGCTGCTGTTCACTGGGAGAAATCTGCCCGTCAGATTAAGCTGCTGTGGGAGGATGAGAAGTTAAAATGGCAGCAAGCACATGCTGCGGCGGTCAAGGCAGTTCACCCAGACTATTCGAGAAAATTGACTTCTGGATGATAATTTATAACTAGCAACGATTTGGTATTTTTGTGTCAAGTAGAATTAGGCTATTTATATTCGGCTAGACAGGGAAAATGTGACAAGGATAACCAAGTAAGATTTAGAGTGTTGGCTAGAACTTCTGCTGTGGCTGACCGGTGGGTGTTAGCGACATTTGCCCTGATGGCTTTTGGATGTACGTTGCGATATTGGAGAGTTCCTTCTCTTGTATATAGCTTGGACCCGAATGGTGCATCAGCTCTTGCTCGTCTACAACCAGCGGGAACCATTCCAAGTCGGTGTAGTTGTCCGAGGCCTTTGCATTCCGAAGAGGCATAATGCAGTTCATAATTAGTGGCGAGCCATCGGGCATACCCTTGTAGCCCTGCGAGTCCATCGTCAACTCGGTGCCTACAGTGATGGGTTGAGCAGAAGATGTATATTCTTCCAACAGAGTTGGCGGGTTGCGCGATATGCTTCCGCCCGTATATTTGGATACCATGTCTTCTGTGAATATGCTGTCTTCCGAAAGCGGACCACCCTCGCCGCGTTTGTCGGGTTTGTAAGAACCATCAAGCTCCATAGCAAGAATCTGCATCTGCTCCCTTTGGTGCTCCACTAAATGTTGCTTGCGATCTTGCTTGCGTTTGTATATGCAACCTACAACTCCAATAATAGCCAGAATCACGACTCCACCTACTACTCCTCCGACAATTGGCCCAATACTGGTAGTACGGTCCTTTGTTTGGGCCTCTTTGTCGTCCGACGCTGACCCATCGTCCTCAGATTCCGCATTTGATTTGGCGTTTGATTCGTCATCTCGCGAGTCTGATGATGGCATAATTGTAGCCATAGCCTCTGTATGCTTGCCAATAATTGCCGTTGAAAGGTATGTTGACTTGTCACCGTCATCGTCAGTTGTGGTCATTGGTATCCCAGCAAAGCTTGATACTCTTATATCGTCGTTCATAAATATAATATAGCTTGTATATGCGATTTTTGTTGTTATTTTCTCATCATCACCATTTTTCGTGGTCTCAATTGTTTCGGTCCTTGTACCAATGTCTGTAGAAGTTCGTGTGAACGCTCTTGCTAAAGGTATTAGAACAAGCAGCAGGACCACCGCTTGTACAACGCCTATCCGCTTTAGACTTTTCATTGCATCCGAGTGGGTACTTTACACTGAGTATAAATCAATAGAAAAAAATAGAGAAAATAATAAGCAACAAAGTGACGACCTGCGTGTAGGTTGCAAATATGTCACAGATAAAAAGCTCCACAGTGGACTCTACAAATGTAGAAAGATAAACAAAATGTAAGGAGCAAGTAAAAGTCGAGAGACATAAGAGAAGGAAAGAAGCATCGGTGAGAAGGGTGATTCAATACGCAACCAAGTTCCCTGTGGTGCAAATGTATATTTTGGCATTTACTGGCCAACAAAAAAACGATGTCTACTTTTTGTGGTATGTTTAACAGGTAGCACTGCACATCTTGCATGCTAAATAGAGAGGATAATTCCTGTGGAGGGTGCGCCGATCGACTATTTCGCGCATGAGGATCGATTGCTAGGGAAATCAAGGTACTTTATTGTTGTTGGTGCCAACCCGCGGACCAGTATAATAAATAGCAACTAAAGTGGAACATGCGATCGGCGAGCAGTTCGGATAGCTGAGGCGCTGCTTGAGAAATTATGCAAACAGTCGGTGATAGTTCATACTTGGACATCTGGAAGCTGCGCAGAGTGGCTGAACTGCATATCCGACGAGGGTGGACAAAACCCTAGCGCATTTCCGAAAAATTAAGCGCCGTATATTGGTTTGGAACAAAATAAAAAAATCTGGAACAACTAACAACACGTGTACTACAAGCTTATCAGATCATCATTTTTGTCTGCATCTTCGAGCTCGTAGAACAGAAGATGGCGATAATAGTCGGTAATCTTGCCATCGCGCTCTGGCCGTATATAGTCCATAACCTTTGGAGACCCGTCTGTGTGACGGTAGGTCTTGCTGAGCGAGTCCATAGTAAGCTCGGTACCAACCTCAGTGCTTTGCGGAATATTCTCCGAAAACGGCTGCTCGGTTACATCACTATAGGTAGAATGACGAATATGCCTGTAAAACATGGACGCACGACTGACAATATCATAATTATCATCCATGTGTGTAATTCCTGAGGAGTGAAATGCACTCATTGCGCTCGAGGTCTTGGGTTCGTATGTGCCGCCAAGCTCGTCTGCAAGCTGCTGCAAGCCTAATTCATAGATTCGCTGCTCGTGCTGAACCTCCCGTCTCTTCTTCATGCTGTAGCGTATAACGTACACGAGCAAGCATAAGAGAATAAAAGCAATAGCCGCAGCTACACTGATTCCAGCTATAGCGCCCTTGGATAGACCACTGTTATTATCTGGAGGTGTTAGAGGATCGTTGCCAGTAAAGGCATTGGCAGATAGCTGCGTTTTGCTCTCAAGAAATGACATGTAGTAACCTACATGTGTGTAGTACGCAAGAGTGTTGTTGTTTGCGCAGTAGTCAAGCCCCTGCCCACCTGGTGCCACAAACGTAGAAAATAACCCTACCAGCTTTGCTACACCTTGGTCATACTTGATCAATGGACCCCCGTAATCTCCAAGACATGGTGCAACCCCAGGCGTCAGCTTGTTGCGCGTGCATACTGCGCGCCCATTGCTGTTTTGATACAGATCAACTGCACCGCATGAATAATCGTCGCCAACAGTGACATTTGCATAGTTCAGCACGTCGCTGCTAGCAACTCCAATCTTATCGGTCGAGCCCCATCCCATGAATATGAGTGAGTCGCCGCTGCGGATGTCACCAACATACACAGGAATTCGGTTGACAGAAGCTGATATCTGACTGGCAAGATTGACTTGTAGCAAGGCAATGTCATTTACGCCAGATGTCGAATTGTACGAGTCACCGATGATTATCTTTTCAACATTGACCACTGGTTGTTGTACTTTGTTGGTCTTTCCATATCCAACCCTTATTGTACTTGGATCCACAGGTTTTCGCGCGTCAATGTCATATACACAGTATGCCGCAGTGACAACAATCTGTTCTGTCAGAATGGCACCAGCACACGCAGTGTTATTAGTTGATGCTGCATTTGAAATGTAGACTGTAAATGGAAACTGCTCATCACTCGCATCACTACCGCCAACCACGCGTTTAAGCAGCTCAGTAGATCTTTGCGACATGGCACTGACATTCCCACTTCCAAAAACGCATAGCGCGAAGACAAGCCCGATATACTGCCAATATCTCATATTCGACAGCTAAGAATGACAAGATATGCAGCGTTAAATGGTAGACGTCGAGCTCTACAACAACGTGTTGTTTTAGAAAAATCTCAACTTTTGATTAACAAAAATAACAAGCACAAGTAATATACAAAAATAATGGCGGTGACAAATATCGAATAGTGTAGTGGCAAAAGCTGGTAAAGTAAAAAAAGAAAAATTTGTAGACTATCAGCAACTGTCGTTGAGAGTGCTGCCAAACGCAACAGCCCGCATCAACCACAGCCTCAACAGTGAGATGCAAGGAAAAGGCCGCTGTCAGCTTGCACATGCAAGTGGTGCATTCCAGGATCAGGAGCATTGGACAATAGCGTTCAAGGTGGGAGGGGGTCTTCTCTTGCACAATTGTTAATGAAGTACATCCTGACCCGCGTCTAAATTGCAAAAAAGGCACGGGAGCATTGATTGCTGTCCAGTTTCTCTGCCGCGGGAATGCCAGCGGTGCGATGACAATAATAGAATCCAATATTTGGGCTATTTTTACACTATCAAGTTTGCGTTTGGGTCAGATACCCCATGTGCAGCTGCAACTCAAACTGTGATAACGGCACCTAAACTGAACAGCGGAGTTATATACGCTTTTTGGTTTCTCCAACTGCTTTACTCAGAGCACCCCTAGCTGTTACTATTATGTTGCTGGTTTACATGTGTACTATTCAATGTATGTAAAATCCTTGCAAGTTTTGGAAAGTGGCAGATACTGGTAGTCTAATTCGCAAAGAAATATCTCTGATGATGCTTGCTGAAGCAAAGCCACAATGAAAATCATCCACCATTGCTGGGTCGTAGCGTTTTCTACAAAATAAGAATGAGCTGAATCCGACACTGACATTGGAAAACAATGGCACATTGCGTGCCGGGTTGGGGGTAGAGAATCAGACAAAGAACCCAATGCTGCAATGCAATTTTTTGTGTGCAATTACACCCTCGCGTTACCATACCATTTTATTGAAATTTGTTGGGTATTTTAGACAGATTAGCATCCTCACAACTTTGCGTTTTTGTTGCGAAGAAATTTCATTCCATGTCCTCTATTTTTAATGAAAAAGATGTATTGAAAAAAACGCCTCTTAAACTTCTAATTGCGTTAAACTTGGTCACTCCGCTATCATAGATGTGTCATCCAATAAAACCTATTTTTTTATTGGCAGCAGAGAAGTTTTGAAGAAGGGGGCGGGCGCTATTCCCAAATTAGCAAATGCGGCATACACATGGTCACTTGTGCTGCAGGAAGGATAAAAGTGTTACTTTACAGAATTCAAACTGGTAGCAGGGCTTGGCACCGAATATAAATCCGCAATGGCGCCTTTGCCTCGTTTTCACACAACCACTAGTAGTCAACTCTTCAAATATTATTATTGTCTTCTACTCTAGTATTATTTTATATATCAAAAAAGCAAAACAATGCATGCTGTTACTACACTCCAGATCATTACCCTAGCTCTAACAGCACAAGTTGCGCAAGCACAGTTCCAAATAAATCCAGGGACTTATGACGCCTCTGAGTTGTATGACATTATTTCGGGAAACTACAACAGCTACGCAGCCATATGGCAAGACCAACTTAGCAGCGCAAAGGCTTCGTTGCCAGGCGCCTACGAAATCCTGACATCGATATATAACACAGATGATGTGCCTGAAACATTTGATCCAGAGTTTGTTAGCGATTTGGCTGAGGAAATGGTTAAGGTCGGACATACAACCGTGGTCGACCCCCAAGTCAACTCTAACACTTTAATATTTTCAACGGAGCCTGCCGGTGAGACAAACGGATCTCCAGAAAGCTCAACAGAAGACAGCATAGATTCAGAGAGCGAAACTGGAAAAACTACACCGGGCCAGGAAGATTCCTCCAAAGATCAACCATCAGACGAAGACGTATTTACGCTCTCAAATAAGGACTCGGAGGATGACACTGATAATGACACTGGTACTAATGGCGCTAGCCCCAACGCAAAACCCGGGATGCTTTTTAGCGACGTTGGATTGCTTGTTGCTCTGACAGGCATATTAAGCTACATTTAATTATTCTTTTCATTGTATTCTGTTCACTTCTTTATCAATCTATCAACTTTCCACCAAAAAAATGCAGCGCAAATAATGTAGTATATTTACATTAAATCCAAGAACAAGTAGAAGTGTGTGTATGTG
>JANBTM010000341.1:0-15561 GCA_027578695.1 Coemansia sp. RSA 1365 | reverse complement strand
ATATGTGGTTTGCTTTTATTTATACATGTTGCATTAGTTATCTGATAATGATATAAAAAGCGGACATAATTTTTTGCTAACTAAAAACATTAAGCTGGTAGCGGTGCCAAATAAAATCCCTTACGGAAGTATGCTTGTGAGATGTTTTACAAAAATTTTGTGCGAGAACCAGCGCAACGGTCTATTGCAGATTGATAAGTATAAAATTTTCTAGCTGCAATGACGAGAAACAATAAATTTATTAAAGCGTGAAAAAAAAAATATATCACGTAAAATAATTAATGTCGGCATCTAAAAGCTAAGTGGCCCGTCATGGGTCTTACTTTAGAACTTGTTAAAGCTACAATTTTTAAAGTGGCGGCATGCCGAAATATTTAGGTGGATCTTCTTACCCAGCTGAAAACCAACCAAGATTTTTCTACCACAATCACCTGATTATATTAGTAGCCTCCCATAGAGTTTTATAGTCTGACGACAAGAACAATAACTTGTAAGATAATATTTTTAATACAGCATCAGCTGCCTCCACATTCTTTTTTTTTTTTTTCTTGCTTGTTAAACGTATAAGGGCAGTTGATTATTCTTAAAATGAGCGAACCCGGGGGATATAGTCAGGGTGGACGACCACCAAAGGTATGTTGCTTAAATAAAATGTTAAACTGAACATGCGTTAAATTGCTATGGTACTAATATTAACACCTGCACTGCAAGTATTGTTTATTTATTTTTTTTGCCAATGTTGTAGATAAAGAATAAAAATGCAGCAGCAGTGCAGATTACAGCAGAACAACTCATACGCGAGGCATATGAGCGACAGAGTACAACACAAAAAGCACCTCGACAAAAAGTGCTTGATGGAGAAGAACTAAGTGATTATCAGGCACGACGTCGACGTGAATTTGAAGAAGGTGTACGTAAAAATCGTAGCAACATAGCTGAATGGTTACGTTATGCAAGTTGGGAAGAGAGTCAAGCAGAAATAACTCGTGCAAGATCAATATACGAAAGGGCTATGGAGATAGACAGTAGTAACCAGACGTTGTATATAAAGTATGCTGAGATGGAGATGAAAAATAAGAACATCAATTTGGCACGCAATTTATTCGACAGAGCAGTTATGGTTTTACCAAGGGTAGCTCAATTCTGGTACCGATACACATACATGGAAGAACTTCTTGGCAATATAAATGGTGCACGCGCAGTATTCGATAGATGGATGCAATGGGAACCAGAGGAAGATGCATGGATGGCCTTTATAAAATTTGAACGCAGATATGGCGAAACTGAACATGCACGATCAGTATTTGAAAGATTTGTCTATGTGCATCCAGAGTCGAAAACATGGCTAAAGTGGACCAAATTCGAAGAAGATCTTGGTAATATTGATCGTGTTCGTGAAATATTCGGGTTGGCTATTGATCGATTAGGCGAACCATTTATGGACCAACACATTTTCATATCATTTGCAAAATTCGAGGTGCGTATGAAGGAGTACGAACGAGCGCGTGCCATTTACAAATACGCATTAGAGAGGTTGCCCAAATCCAAATCACAGGCGCTATACAATCAATATACACTCTTTGAAAAGCAATTTGGTGGAAAAGAGGAGATTGAAGATGTTGTATCGAACAAAAGAAGGATGCAATACGAAACCGCATTAAAGCAAGATATACACGATTATGATACATGGATTGATTACGCAAGATTGGAAGAATCCGCAGGTGATATTGGACGTACTAGAGATGTTTACGAACGTGCCATAGCTGAGTATCCACGTATTGCTGAAAAAAGACTATGGAGAAGGTATATTTATTTATGGCTATTCTATGCTTTATTCGAAGAAAATGTTGCGAAAGATATTGACAGAGCTCGACAAGTATATATTGCTTGCGTTGATCTAGTTCCACACAAGCTATTTACTTTTGCTAAACTATGGTTACAATATGCATGGTTTGAGATTCGTCAGCAAGATGTTAGTGCAGCTCGACGTGCTTTAGGCTTAGCAATCGGCAAATGTCCTAAAGATAAGTTGCTGCGTGGTTATATTAGTATGGAACTGGAATTGCGAGAATTCGATCGTGTGCGTACACTTTATACGAAATATTTGGAATTCAATCCAACTAATTGCACTACATGGGTTGAATTTGCCAAACTTGAGATGGCGCTGGGAGAAATTGAACGCTGCAGAGCACTATTCAGCATTGCCATAGAACAACCAACCTTAGATATGCCAGAAGTATTATGGAAGGCATATATTGATTTTGAATTTGATCAAGAAAACTATGAAAAGACACGTCAACTTTACGAACGTCTTCTTGGAATGACTGATCATGTGAAGGTTTGGATTAGTTTAGCTCAATTTGAGCTTTCCATTGCGCTGCACAATAATGATGCTGATGAGAATAATGATGCATTATCAGCTACACGTGTGGTATATGAGCGTGCTTATGGCAGATTAAAGGAGCTTGGATTGAAAGAGGAACGATTAGCATTGCTTGAAGCTTGGCAGGAAACCGAAGAACGTAATGATGGTGATACGAGTCTTGTTGAAGATAAAATGCCTAAACGTGTGCGTAGACGTAGAGAACTTGAGGATGGTTCTTTGGAAGAATATTTTGACTACGTCTTCCCAGACGATGAAGAGCAAGGCTCGCGCTTCAAACTATTGGCAAAGGCGCATTTGTGGAAGCAAAAAGGAAAAAACTGAGCCTTCTCAGACTGATGCTGAAGATTCAGAAAACAATTAGATGCTGTGGCAGGTTTTTTTTAGAGTCATTCACCAAAAAGTGTCAATATGTGATCGGATTGCGAGGTTGCTTTGTTTTTGGTGGCGTGATAGCTCTTTTGTTTAAATGTTTTTGTTTGGTATACCTTTAGTTACATGATATATTTTTTTATCTGTTCACTAATATTTTATATCTGGGGGCCACACAGTTTCTATTGCCATTTCAACAATGTAATCAATTACTGACTAAAAGCTAGGGTCTTGTGGCTTTTTCTTTTGCAAACTATCAGGATAACCTATGCTATGAAATAGAAGCGGGATTCCGGTTACGAGAACTGAGACACTTGGACGATGGCTGGGACAAATTTCAAGAATCTAGTGGCTGAATACCATTCAAAGTGAATGGGGAATGTCTAAAAATGGCAAGTAGTACACATTGAAGACAATCTGAAAAAACAGGATGGAGAAAGAAAAACTCCGAAACAATAGTCTATTTGATGCACTTTTGATTGAGTGCCACCACACGACTTTTTATAATACAAATAACCCGGGCTAAAGTATACATAGCCTAAGTGTAGGTTTATCGTACGGGAAACGTGTGATTGCAAATACAGAACCTGAAAAAAAACACTCAAAAATATTGCTAAATAGGATGAAATCCGCAGCACTACCATTCCCTAAAACAGAGGCGCAGTGCAGGGCGTTAACAGGATTTTTATTTTATCTGCTACTATTTACCAGGTACTACAAAAAAAAATATGCGTATCTGTTGTTGTAAGCGGCTTGTAGAAATAACAATGAGGTCAGTCCTTACATTTTAAAAAAAGGAACAAGAAATAACAAAATATATCGGAATCTTTTTATTTTCCTATTGCTTCTAGACCCGAGGAAGGCGGGGAGAGAGGGTCAGCAAAGGTAACTTGTATTCTGAGATGCCAAGCTAGGGAACCCTTCTCTCTGGTTTCCCTTACTTTTACATTTATGACATCTATATTTCTATATTTTTGACTTGACAATCTTTTCGTACGTTGTTGTTATTACGCTGTCGTTATTATTTCTTGCCCGCTTAGAATACAAAATATATTACACGGCTTTTTTCTGCTTCTTTTCCTTGCTTACGCATCTGGATACTCGTAGATAATGTCCGAGCTTCACATGTTTGTTGCTGGGGCACGTTTTGCCGGGATCGTGCTAAGCTCCATATCAGCATTTGCCTCATTGATAGTGATTATCTCGTATACTCGAACTGTCATAAAGTCTCGCGCACATCACCGACGTATAATTGAGGCAAGCAACATTCCCACTGGCGTAAATGCTGCAGCTGGCGGTGGCGCCCTTGCAGATACGTGCTTTTCCTGCGAGTCGTTTTTGAAAACTCCATGTTCAAACCAGCATTGTTTTTCTTCGCACAACTTACAAGCACAGAATCCTAGGAAAAGCAGCAGCAGAGCTGCCACGTCACATCCGCATCTAGCTAGTACCACACCCTGTGGAGTCAGTGTATACTCATATACTCCAAGCTCAGAGAAGTGCTGCGACAGCTGTCGACGGGATGACCATATTGGTGACCACTGCCAAGGAACTCCTTCAAAAAACATATGTGCAGCCGGAGTGCTGGGTGCACCAACACATCATATACTACAATCGCAGCTGCGGGCAAATACTGTGTCTCACCCTCTTTTACGTTTATCGACAGCCCAGTCGGCAGCACCACCCGCAAAACCAGCACCTGCGGCAACGGTCGCAGCGCTTGATGGAGAGTATCCAGCGTCAGAATCTGCCTGGTCTCTGTCGAGTATTTACAAAAAGCCGCGCTCATTTCGCCGTATTCATCTGCCATGTCCGATTGAGTACTATAATCGCATGGCAGCCAACATGTCCCTAGAACGTCTGGCTGGAGTCGGTGGCAATCAGAAACGTAGGTTACCGAGAATACCATCAAGTAAGATTGCTGTGCTGTCTGGCGTCGATTTTCTCATGCATATTATGTGGATTATAAACACATCTGCAGCCCGTAGCTCTGTTGGATGTACAGTGACACTATTCTTGTTCCAGTGGGTGCAGTTGTTTTACATGTTTTATCTTGCGTCCTTTGCGTTTTCGTCTCTTATGCGTCTGCGCAATATGCAGGCAATTCGACCACAGCATCAAAAGCGTACTGACACAATTGTTGCCATATCGATTGGCGTCGCCGCCTTTCTTCTCAGCTTACTTCCAGCAATTATGACCAACGCTCGCTATAATGAGGACTTGCATACCTGCTGGTTTGCTAGTGACAGTATCGAATCATTAAGGTGGGTGTGGATGTCGCTGAATGCCTGGGTGGTTTTGTCGCTGCTGTTTCTGGGTGCTGCATCGATCTACATTGGCGTCATACTCTCAAACGAGCGCCGTAACCTATTGCGTTCTATTGCCCGCCCAGTGAGCATGGCTGCTATGCCGACAACGGCATTTACTAACGAGCCAAAGACGACCGTGCAGGGTTTACCACAGTCCCTCAACATTCCGCCCCTGGGAACTACATCATCACAGCCAGCAGTTACATCGCCGTTGCGCTATCAGTTGTCGATGTCACGCCATCCTTCGCAAATGATTATTACGCCCACACATTCAATAGGAGTCAGAGCAGGAAATGGCAGTGGCGGCGGTAGCAGCAGCGGATCAAACAGCAGAAACAGCTATCGGTATAATTCTGCTGCGTCTGGTATAAAAACGACAATGCTGGCAAGCAGGGATTTTCCGGGAGTCCAGCAAAACAACGCATATTACGGAAAACACAGCCGCACAAGAAGTAATAGCAATGATTCTCCTCAATCTCATATAGTTTCGGCAACAAATCCGGTCGCATTGGCTCATGAAGCGCTCCATGGTCGACGGTACGGTGCCATGACGGCAACCTCGCCTTTGAAAGCCGATCGTATTTCCAGCCAGGACGGAAATCGTGGTGCATGTTGTGAATCTCAAACTCAGAGACAGCAGCAGACTGGAGACATATTTGCTTCCACCTCTCGCAAGTCTGCGTCATCTTCTGGCGACTATAGCAATGCTTGCAGTAAACATGTCTGGCATATGCGCCGCGCATCGTCGACGTCCTTATCTCAAAGAAACTCGAAAATTGTGTCTGCTGGTCACTCTCGGAATCTTTGCGACATTGCTGAGGGCAAGATGACACTGAGTGGCAATGTAAAAGGATATGATCCTAATTTGCACGGAGCTTGTAGGAGGAGATCTCAACCTGCATATTCATTCGAGCAATCCGGTATGTATGCTGAATATACACACGTGGCCCCTAGAACAGGCAGCTCAGAATCGGTAGCCCCACAATTTCTCAAGAGCGCATCTAATACGGCGGGTGGTCAGCAACAACAGCAATCGAGGCGGATGTCGTATGGATCACTGGTCAGATCTGCTGAGTTTAATGGTGTCTGGGGTACTTGTAATCAATCGAGACCTACTATGGCAGATAAGCATATGTCGTTGCCAGTTAACGCTGGCGACCGCGTTCTTGCGGTAGGAGGTTATGCACACTCGCATATAGCGCCACATCATGTCCGTCAAAATTCATTACCATTCAAGGCACCGTCTGAGACTAGTGGCGGTTTCAGCACAAATGGAGTTTACAAACGTCATCCACATTATGTTCGTGACTCTAGAGATGCCATTGCTGTTGGTCTTTCCTCCTCGTACTGCTTGAATCCCGATAGCTCCAACCCTCCCAGACAGCCCCGGATTCACCACGATGAAGAGAGGGCTGCATATACGCATTTAGGGCCATCAAAATCTGAGCAGGAATATCGCAGCGGAAGGTTTTCGAAAGCGCTGCATGCCTGCGCTAACCTTATCGTATGTTTTATCTCCAAGCTTCGCTGCAGAGGCGCAAAGCCTTTGGCTGATTGCAAAAAAGGCAGGGGTCGTACAGCAGTAGGACAGATTCGTCGGATTGAGCAGCGAGTTCACGTGCTTATCGCCACTGGCGCATTACGTGTGGCTACACGAGCAATGGTTCCACTTATTACACAATTGACCATGGTTGTGTGGTCAACATTATACTCGTTGGGACTTTTGTACACAAGCCACGGTTCGCTGTACATGACGGCAATTCTTCTGCTTTCAACTCAAGGCCTGCTCGGTATGATGCTGTACTACATCTTTGACACCCAGTCTGATGCGTCTACCATTAGCTTGCCCAACTACACGTCTCACTCTAAGGGCAATAATAGCACTCCTGCCGTAGTACCAACTGGAAACCATTATGCCTTTTTAGGTGGCATAGGTGGAAAACGTGTCTCTCCGCCCTCTGGTCGTGTACCTGCTCGCCAGTCGCAGAGCTATCCGCACAACGATGTCTACTATGCTCCGCGTGCATCCTATGAGCGCAAAAAACCGCTCTCACAATACAAACCATGCTGTAACAGCACTGGCCAGTATTGTTATCATACGCAGCAACAGCAAAGCCGACAGCAAAGAGAGTCCATCCATAACCAATATCGACAATATTACAATGAGATTCGTATGTCGCTGGATCAAGACAATCCATTGCTAGCAGCTCAGTATCGATGGGGATCCAAAGCATCTGCTGGCACTCATCGACATTCAGTCTCGATTGCCTCAGCCCGCAGCAGTGATAATATTCCAGTATCAAATATTGAAGGTCTAAATATGCGTCGTGCCAACCGTACATCCAATGCAATGCAATCTGCTACTCTTAATGGAAGTGATTGTGCGGCATGGTCGCACTTGGATACACAATCAACTTTTGAAGATGGTAGCGTCTCGCGCTTTTCGACCTCAATGCCACTTACACAGCATCACCGCCCCGTACTTAATGGCTGGGAAGAAAATGATATGGAAGAGGCTGACTCTTTGCAACCTCCACATAGCAATTAAAAAAATTTAGCAACAGATTATTGTCTTGTTTTTGTGAATAATATACTTTCATTTATGTTACATATATTACAATTGTAAAAAAAAAATAGCAAGAGTAAGTATTTAATTTTTCGACAAAAAGATGTTGAGGCTGCTGCCGTCTCGATGCTGCCTTTTTTACTTCTTATTGCGCACTAGCGTATATTTAATAAAGACTACTAGCAAACCATTAGCATTTGCTTTTGAGCATCATATATTGCTCGGAGCTCGAAGAGCTTAGGTAATGCCTGGCTTCTTTGCAATATATATAATGCATTAATCGCCACCTCCAAATCGGTAACTTTTATGGATTCTTATTAGCAATAATAATTATAGCTTATTTGTATTACAAAAATTAAATAAAATATTCTAGGGCTCACCAGGACGGCCATAGTAACGGAGATATGAGTTGTATAATATGTACTGCATTGGTTCACTTAGTACACGTTTCTGTTTTTGTTTGCATCCCTGGTTATTATTGCGCTGCACTTGCGGTGATGACAACAAAGTGCGTTTGCGTAATGAGAGGTAAGCTGATGAGGCAGCCAAGCAAATATCCTCACTGCTACTACTAGCCGTACTTGCATTAGTATCGCTGTCGCTCGACATACGCGAATTATACATATGTCTGCTGCTGCAATCTTCTTCATCAGAATAGCTACCCTGGCCGATACGTGAATGTGTTCTAACCATTTCCTTTAATGAGGAAAGTGCAAGTGAGGATGTAGGCCGTGTTGAGCATCGATTGAGTATGCCCCAATAATCAACCTGATGACGACCACGCTGTGCAACATCGCTTTCAGAATGACTTCTTTCTGGAATACCCAAATTTTTAAAGACGCCGTTATTACTGTAATGCTGGCACTTGTGGTTGTTGCAATACTGACCTGCGGCAACTGCTTCATCAACAGAAGTTTCGTGCAGAAATGTAAGGCTCGCGTCATTAGCCGAGCACTTATCGCAAATGTATATATTCTGGACACTGAGCACGTGGTTATTGCTGTTGTGGTTGCGTTGACCAGGAAGAATGGCGCTGAGTTTGGGCATGTATTGCATATTTTGTGCTGGAAGCACGCAGCGGGGCAACCATCTCCGCACTTCCTCATATTTGCTTATGGATGGCGGGACATTCTCATCTGTTGCAGGCGCCAAGCCATGCTTCCCCACATTCGCATTCTGCGAATGACACGCGGTAAGGTACATAAAGTCGTCATAACTTGCCATATCGTCGCTACCAATAGCCATGCTGGATTCTGTTAGTGATTGGCTACCATTACAGACGCTTGTATCATGCTCGCTAATTGACTCTTCATCTGACAAGGTCACTGACAATGATTCGGATGAAATGGATAAATTTTTTGGCTCCGCGTGTTTCAGTGTAATTTCCGAAAGACCACCACTGTCACTCCTAGTCTCAAAATTTGCTGGGACAATATCGAACCTCGAGAGTGATTGGTCAAACATCTCTTCGGAAGTTGGAGCCAAAAATGCCGCATCCTCTACAGCAGCAATAGCTGAACCACCATATTTGGCCGACCATTGGGCAGCACTGGTATCTGGTACATCTTCGTCATCGTCTATAGCCAACCAACTCAGCTCCTTGGAAAGTGAGTCCACAAACCGACTTCCTGTGCCATTTTCCTCGCCATGAAGAGCTGGCAAAGTAGCCGTTTGGGTTTTATATAGATTGGGTAGGGACTTTGGGCGGTTTTTGGAAAGCGACTTGTCACATACTGGGTCGGTTTTGTTGTCTTCCAATTTGCCGAGAAAATCTTCTGGATTGCTGGAATTGTCGATGCTGTTAGAGTCACAATGGCTGTTGCGGTGATGTCTGCGACCCATCCGATTTGACCGCGACAGACGCCTGGCTAACTTTTGATGCAAGCCCGAAATTCCCGCACTTGATGGCCTGTGTGATGCATTGAATAGCTCGCTCCCAGATCTTTCAAGGATAGTGGTTGCTGAACCCGTGTCTGTCGAGATTTCAGATACATTTGCCAACTCCATGTCGGCTGCCGATAACTCAGATTCAAAGAGACTAGGAGCGATCTCAGTATCCGTTATATTGATATGAGTTTCGTTAGCCAAAGGGCCCGTCTGCTGGACAGAATCAGGCAAGTCTTTAGTCTCTTTTTGAAATTTGCCAATGCGAGAAAGATGAGGCATAGATACCGAGTGAAGCAGTGTATGTTTATTTCTCTGTAGAGGGTCGTTGCTAACTCTCTCATTATTATTTTTTCCTGTGGCATACTCCATTGATAGAGAAGAAGCCAGCTCTGAAAATTCCAACCGTTGCACAGATCCGACCAGTGCATCAGCGTCACAATATTTGCCATCTTGGATTTTTCTATGGGGTAACGTTTGACCATGTCGTCTCAGAGATGATCTAATAGTTGTGGCAGCTTTAGGCTTTTGAGTCGATCGTGGTGAAGAATTACCCAACATATCTCGCAATCCTTGAAAACCTTTGTCGCCACTGCTGCTGCTATCAGAAATGCGTACTGTTGCGCTTTTGAGACTTTTGGTAGAAACATTTGGTATATCAGAATCCGATCCTCCAGAGTCCGACACGGCTGGAGAAGATGATGTATTACGGCCGTTGAACAAACGAAAGTCGTAGGACGCCGAGGAAGACTGTACAGACTCAACTGCGCCCATTGTTTTTGATAAATGTGATAATTGGTTAGAGGAGTCTGTCGCTAGTGTTGATATTGTATCAGAGGATCCGTGCTGCTCGGATAAATGTTCTAGGTTATTTGAGTTGGTAGGTGGATGTGTATAGGTGCGGTTTTCACCAAGTAATCCCGGGATATGTGCCCAGGAAAGATCTAAAGCTGTATATTCTGACTATGTCTAGGAACAATTGAACAATTTAAAAGGTATTAGAAAGAAGGTATAAACATGGCACGGGCGTTGCAATCAAAAAAGACGTGGCAGATAGTTTTTGCAAAGACAATGGTGTCTCAAAAATATGTTATGCAAAAGATAAAAATAGCAGATGGCGAGTTAATTTGGGATGCAAGTGATGGAAGGATGTGGTAGTGGTTATAGCGGAATTAGAAAATAGAAGCCACGTGGTAGTGAATATATTAACTTGCTTAAGAATTACTTATACAAAGGCGGGGAACATATCAACTGGGAGATTCTCTCCAAGTATAAAAAAACTTGCTCTGACAGCATGCACTTATTCAAGCACTAAATCTTTCAAGCTGCTTGCAAAAAAATATGCAATAAATATTTCGCTCATTTTAGCGGGGAGTCATTTCTTTCCTGTTGTTTATCAGAGAAAAATGATCGTGGTTCAGCCTGAAGAAAAAAGTGTGAAACGTGTTTCTGTCTCAGAAGTATACATAGGACACAGACGGTCAATATAAGAAGTAACGGTTTTTCCAAGAAAAAAGGAACAATTATTCTGCAAGAAACAACGCTCGCAACATAAAAGCAGTAGCTAATGAAACATACAGTCAGCAGGCAAAGGATGACATCACTTTTATTCCAGTAGCAGAATGTAGTCTGGCGATCTGTTTTTCGGGAATTAAATTCCCAAAAAGGTAGTAACACGCAATTTAACCGGAAAGAAAATGCTGTTTCAATAGCGAATTAGCTAGTTAAGGTTTAGTGGCATTATAGAGACCCTATCCACCAATGTTTACTGCATAATGGCTGAGCGGAATATTGCTGAAAGATAATTAACATGAAAGAAACTGAAGCTATTTAACTTGCCTTTTCAAGGTGCATCCTGGCTATTCTGTCGAGTAAACCAATTGCACGATACTCCTACATTTGCTGTACAATGTGAGTATTTTTACTTCAAGCTAAGTAACATTTTAGGTCAGACCACTATATGACGGTTGCTTATGAAAGAGTTGTATTCCCGTACCTCTTTGTTCGTGGGATATTAATTTCTTGTAGCAAATAATTTAAAAAAACAATAACGTCACAGCAAAATAAGAAAGGAAACACAGCATAAAATAAGTATATGAAAATGGTCAGGTACCAGGACTTGATAAAAAATAAGAGTGTAATGAAACAGCATAGTGTGCGTGCGGTTAGACAAATAGAACGCGCGCTTCTCACAGTAGAAATGGTCATGTGCGGCTTTCCAACATACATAAAAAGTCATACGCCTCCCTCACTAAACCTATACTTGCTGCGTGGCCACTATCCTCCTCCAGCTTAAGGTTGCCATACAGTTTATAGAACACTCCCACTAGTCATAGTTGCTTTGTGCGCAACTTTAGCCAGCTGATTTTTTTTAATTTGGTGTTCTAATTTCCCTGGTATACAAAAATAGATTATGTACAACCAATTCTGCCATTATTGACCAAAGAAAGACCCGAAGAATTACTGTAAGCTATCCAAATATCAAAGTAGCAAGTCCTGTACAACAAGTTACTTCTGCACAGCATACTAGATTCTCTCTCTTCTTTGTGATCATTATATGTTGTTCTAGTTGCCATGCAAATTGACACATAAAATTAATAAACATATTCAAGAATATGTAGAAAACCATCCAAAATAAAAAGAGGTAGTTTGTGTTAACGAAACATATGTTAAGCAGAAAAGAGTGTGGTTTCATTACAGTTTTGGTTTTTGCGACAAAAGAGCTAAGGTTATCTAAAAAGCGCACATAACATTCATAGCCAAGTTTTAATAAACCCCTCCACTCTATATTATAAATGTAATAACAATAACTAAAAACGAATCTTTCTTAAGGAAATCATCTGGCTGCTGCCGTTTAAGCGCAGCTTTTATCTTTCATGTCGCTAACTAGCGTATAACCAATAAATACTTGATAAACACCTACTAGCATTTACCTTTTAACAATAGCTATTGCGTAGAGCTTGTTGAGTTTAATCGCTCTCCAGCTCATATGCAACATACATTCTATTGTTTTCTTAAGGGAGTTCATTTTAACTCGCAACCTTACTTCAGCATTATTATATTGTATTGAAAGCAAGTGCTAACAAATGTTTAATAAAAAGCCTAAGCACTGATAACATTAGGATTCAAACGACGTTCCTTATTAAAGCTCTCCGGAATATATTCATCCTTAATACCAGGCGACAAGAAACCACGATGATCAGGATTCTCATACATACGTCTAAGTTTAGCAGTCATAGGTAAAGCAGATTTCGGTAAAACAGCAAACTTCTCAGGATGAAGTAAAGCTCTCAATGCCAATTTGTTATGATAAACACATACAACACGTCCTCCCAATTCTTCAATTCTCTTAACTGCAAGTTTACTGGCCTTACTAACTTCAATAGTAATTGGTGTAGTAAGATGTTCTGATCCACGCGCCAACAAAATAACTCCCTCCTTAAATCTTACAATGTTAGAATCAAATATGCTCTTCAACGTAATAGGCTTCGTAGGATCCAAACGACCAGTATTAATCCAGTGTTGAATTTTATCCAAATTCAATGGCTGCAGTTCACGACGCATATGATTCTTAAATCCACGCTTAGGAAATACTCTTGTAAGTGGTGTCTGTCCACCTTCAAATCCTGGTCCTGGTTTACTATTTCCTGATCGTGATTTCTGTCCCTTCTGTCCACGCCCACATGTTTTTCCATGTCCTGATCCATGTCCACGCCCAAGTCGCTTCTTTATTTTACGTGCTCCTTGAACGTCTCGCAGACTATTTAACGCTACAAAACGTGATGGTCTGTCTACTTGGAATCCAGTCTCTTTTGTAACAGTGCTAGTGTGCAGCTTGCTACGGTGCTGAATTCCAGAAGAAGGCACTTCCAAAGTCCCTTTGTAGCCGCTCAGTCTAAAGCCACTAGCAAATTGGCGCTGCAGACGACCAATGCTCCGTTGTAGACTCTGTGCAGACATCCTAAGTAATTCGCAGTGTCTGATGTAGAACAAATCAAACCTGTAAGCCAACGTAAGAAAAAGGTACTTTAGATTCTGAAGAGAGGCACAAAAGACAAACTGCAAAAACATTTCTAGCTATCTGAGAGCAGTGATCACAATCAACAGCCATATTCTAATCACCACGTATCAACTGGAACACAATCTACTTGGCTCGATCAGATCTCCCAGTTTACTTGGACCCATGGCTAGGTAAATACAATTTAGGTGCAAAAAAAAAAGGTATGACTAAAGTTGAACTAAGCAAACTAGTAATAAAAGGTGTTTGTCAGTTGGACTGCCATAGATGTATTAGTTCTGCCGCTGATCAGGCATCTGTGCTAGCAACAGAGCCTGGCTCTTAGGAATATTTTCAACCTCCCCGAATCTGCGATTACAAATTGATCTGTACATATATCCCGAGGGTCTTCTACACACACAGCGAGCTGCCATTTCAGGTTTATTTGGACAATGCCAGATTCCCGGATAATGGTAGCCAATATCTTCAAACCAGTGAATCTGCTCTTTGCGCAGCAGCAGCGCCGCTGCTATCGAATGGACAGGCGCATCACCCCAGCGCTCGTAGAAAAAGCCACCTGCACGGTCCAAATGCTGGAAATATGACTCGTAAGCTTCACTACGGTAAAGTGACAGATCCACAATCTCAAAATTAGACCAAAAATGGCAACGCGTATACACACCCTTTTCGTTGACTATCCAGTGGATAAAGCTCTCATCAGGTAAAAGATCCTGATTTTTCAGTATCCATTCCCGCGTTGTGTCCCACAGCGTTTCAACAGTTTTTGAAATCTCCATGGGTGAAATTGTGTAGCCATACATGAGGCCATTGTCGCGCATATAGCGGAAGGGATCATAGGAAATATCGCAGAGATAGTCGACATCAGGCTCAATTCGCCAGTAGTAATCCAGATCCTGCAGCAGTGGATGCTTGTGGATAAACCCCGACTGATACCGACACATTAGCCGATATGAATAACTGCCGCCATAAATGTAGCGGTTTTTGTTATATTCCAATGCCGAATTTACTTTCTCCTCGGTTACATATGGTGAAAGTCCCCAGTGGTCATCAGGGAGTGTTCCAAATTGCACAGGAGCTTTGGTAATTGCGTAGATTCCTTTTTTAAACTCTTCGGTAAAGTTCTTGTCGTTGAGTAATATATACGGATAATTGTAGTTTCTGTTAAATCTGTCATCCAGCTGCCGGATGGTTGAGCGAATTCCTTCAAGGTCTGAGTTGCGAACCAGCGCAACCAGTGCCCCACGAATTGGCATAGACATACTTTTATCATTGTCTATTGTATTATTTAATGCTGCTGTTATATTCATGCTGCTGTCCTCTGCCAGCATACGAGCAACTGTGTCTGCTGTCTGATTGTCTTTATCTAATTGCGCTTCATAAGTATGTCTGTATAAAGCAGATAATCCAAGAAGCACAAAGATAGCAAGCAGCAGCAACCTGAACCGTAAACGTAACGATGCCATACGTTGTATATTTGGAGTGGCTAATAGCTTAAGTATGTCGTTGTGTTCGCATAAGGTAGAAGCATAAGAAAATGGATATTGCTGAAGAGAAAGAGAAAGAGAAGAGAATGGTATGTTGTGTTTTTTTGGTACGACTCTAGAAAACTTTGCTAGCATAGAAAGTAGGGGGGAGTTTAAGAAATGCAGACAATTTGTTGAGTGTGTCCATGAAGAACGGATGCCATGGATTTATCAGAGCAACCTTTTATTAATTCACTTTTCCAAGATCTGCAGCACACTACAAGCTTTATTCAGGATTAACAGGAGAGTGATACTTGTTATGGAGTTGGACGGTTCAAAAGTAAGCACATTGATCACTGAACAGTGTGACTTGGATATTCCCCCAACATAATATAGTTGACAAATAAAAAAGGCACTTTGTTCCCAAATTTTTTTTCTTGGCAAAGAGGGTTGTTTTTATCTTTTTTTTTTTGCCACAGTCGTTGGGATCTTCACGCCAAGACTCGCGTGTTCACGAGAAGTGTGTGCGTTATCCGATGTCATTGACAACCATGCGAAACCTGAAA
>JANBTM010000339.1:0-15603 GCA_027578695.1 Coemansia sp. RSA 1365 | reverse complement strand
ACTTTTAAAAGATGGTGACTATTATTAGTTTTTGTATTTTATATATAACACATTACCTTTTTTTTTTACCAAGCCTGATATAAGGCATATCACAGCTTAGACTATGAGAAGCATGACTGTTCATTGCTGACTGAGTATAAGCATCATAGGTTGGTGGAGTTTAATTTAGAGGGCTGTGTCTTTTTCAGCAACAAAATACTGGTGCCCATCAATGTGTCCACAATGATAGAAGCAGTGGAGCATGCATTTATAGGAACTTGAGAGGCGGTGATAAGTAAAGGGGTGATAGCAATGCCAGTAATAGGGGCTAATAGTATGCCTGTCCAGCTGCATCTGCATTTAGTCATCAAGAAGTGTGAGGAGGAGGTACAATCACATTTCAGTTTATTACTTTGTGATATAGCTGGTAACAAGAAAGTCCATGATGCTCTGCTCTCTTTTAAGTATGAGGTCTTAGAAAATAGCAAAGACTTGGTTTACGTGGAGAAGAAGCAACTGCACAATGGTGACATGGATAGTGTGATGACATGCACAGGATGTAGAGTAAGGACTGACCAATTTGAAGGTATGACATGTTTATCTGGGACTGCCAAAACAGTTGCAGTGGTTGAGCCAACAGCACTGCCAACTGCCCCAGTGACTGCAGCATTGGTGAAATACTGCTTTCAATAATGCCAGTAGTGGTAGCAGCAGCAGCGCTGAGGCTGGTGGTCACCATGCAAAAGCTGAGACTAATACCAACTGTTAAAAATGTGGTAGCTGCACCAGTGCTAGAAAGCAAAGCAGAGTCAATTGTGATAGATAAAAACAGCTACCTACTAGAGTTTTGAAGCAGGTAGTAAGCTATTGTCTGCCTATTTGTGGAGACAGTAGTCACAAAGAGACAGAGCTGAATTCACTGAGTTGTTTTTCTGCCTAGGTTTTGCTGAAAAAAATGGCACTGAGGTATTTGGAATTCATAAAGTGGATGTGCCAGAGTGTGACCAAAAAGCATGTTATTCTAAAAGACAATATGGTTACAGAAATTTGTATGTTAGAAGATAGCAATAAGAAGTGGGACACAGCAGAGAGAGTGTGTGAGTGGTATGAGCAAGTGCCAAAAACAAAGAGAAAAAATTCTGCAATCAGAGCTAACAGAGAAATATATGCATTTGTCATCAGGAAGCAGCAAAACTTGCAAAGAATAGAATATTCTGCTGCTTAATTTCGGAGTATACCATACAGGAGTAAAAGAGAGCGACCAAGGGTGTTGAATAGGGCTAGTGACATGATGTATGTCAGCCAGCTGTTGTCCCAGAAAATTACACAGAATGAGCTGACTGAGTACAAGTATTGTGTGCTGACAGGGAAAATAACTTTGGAGAATGGGCCACAATGGGCTATTTCAGTGTGGGCTGTGGTCACAGGCAGTCTAACAGAAGTGTTTTTGGACCCTGGTTCAGAAATAAATCTAATCAATGAAGAGTATGCGGCATTGTGCAACATCAAAAAGATGGAGCTAGTTCATGGACACTGTAAGAGCAGTGAATGGTGGCAGAATGGTGCTTCTGCAGGAAGCACAAAATATTCTGGTGCAGATTAGTTCAGTGAGTTGGAAGTCAACTTGTTTGGCATTCAAAGGCATAGTGTTTAAGAGTCTATTGGAATTTCTGTTTTTGTGTTATGCATTTTGGCAGGTGGTTGCATGGAATGGCATGCATTTCAACTGTCTTTCTAACAAGAAATTTGTCACAGAGTATGCAATTTTGGCACTTATATCGAGCTCAAGCACAAAACCAGAGGTCCATTTTGAGAGGGCCAAGCAGGATGCTCTGGTGGCATTAATGTGTGCAACACATGTGGAGGAGCAATGCCAAGTTATTTACTATGCGTGGTATAAATCAGTGGCATCTAAAGTGTAGCCAATTGAGGTGCAACTACTGGCAGAGCTGGCGGCATGCTCAGAGGCCAGAATGGATGCCAGTTTGGAATCTCAGCTAACAGCTGAGTGCACAGTGATGCTGCATATCAGCAATGGCAATATGAACATGGCAGAAGAAGAGGTGTTTTGTGCTGCATTGATAGCAGTACCCAACACATTTACAATTGACAATTCGAACATGGGTTTATTATTTCCAGAGGTGATGCAGCCAGTCCAGATTCAATGGATGGAGCATGCAGCAAAAATGTTTAAACTGTTTCCAGTGCTATATAAATTCATGATGATGTGGTCATGCTGATACAAACAAAACTAGATGCAGATATTTTAGAATCAAGTATAGGAGCATATGCAAATCAATAATTTGTCATTTAGAAAAGCAACAGGAAATGTTTGTGCTTCATTCAGGGCATTTGGCTGCTGAATGCCATCACAATTTAACATATGGGACAACCACCAATTGCTGATGAGGTTGCAGAGGTTGTATGTAGTCGAGTGCTTATGACTTTGTTTTATTTGTATAGTAGGTACAATCAGAATTTTGTAGACCTGGCAGGCCATAGCCTATTAGGGCTGGCAATGCCACTTGGTCTGGTATGGATGACAAGATTACTGATGGGTTGGACAAATAGTGTTATGGTATTCCAGCAGTTAAAAATAATGTTGTTACAAAAGTGGATGCCAGAGAAAGTGTGCATATTCATTGACAATGGTATGATACTTGAACCACATAAATTTATAATAACACAGGTTGAGGGGCAGGTATGCCCAGCAGTTACAGAGCATATCGTTTATGTGGTTGCAGTATTATGGACCTCAAAGAATGCAGGATTTACAGTGACTGGTGCAAAATGCCATTTCAGTGTTATGAGGGTGCAGGTGCTGGGGTTTGAGTGTACTCCTGGTGGCTATAAACTACCAAAGGATTATTGTGCTGTGCTGTGCAAGTAGGTGGCACCAAAAAATGTTTTGCAGGTATAGTTATTTTCAGCAGCATGCAATTACTACTGTGCTTGGGTGCAGGATTTTTTAAATCATTGTGGTTTTCTTATATAAGCATATGAAAAAGAGCATGGCATTTGAGTGGAGTAATAAAGAGGAGAAGGTGTTTTGTCTATTGAAGACAAAGTTGTTTTCAGCACCAATCTTGCACACACTTGTTTATGGAGACCTGGCTCAGCTATTAATACTGATGGTGGTCACGAGTCCATTTGGCATAGAGCAGTGTTAGCACATCAATACAATAACACAAGTCAGGGAATTATTTGTTTTGAAAGTTTTAGGCTGACAGATGCAAAAACATGGTATCCACAGATAAAGCATAAGTTGTTTGGCATGAAGATGATGGTGTTGAAGTTGCAGTGTTATTTGTACAGTCAGAGGTTTGTGTTATAGATGAAGAGGAAACTAATTATCAACATGCTAAACCAGCTGGACCTTCCTAGAGACATCACAGCCCATTGGATTGTGAAGTTGATGATGTTTGACTTAAAGCTTATGCACATACCAGGTTAAAAAATGTAGTTGTGGATGCTTTGTTATGGTTGAAATGTATGGAGAACTTGGATGTTTTGGTGGTAGTGTTATGATGCAAAAGTAATAAATTACCATCTCTCTTTTGTGGTCTAGCTCAGCTCACTTGGTTGTGTGAGTGGTTTGGTTCCAAGTAGTAAAAGTTTTCTTCCCTATAAGAGTTTCTTTTATTTGTAAGGAATAATGATACTTTTGTTGTTTTTAAAGCAATTAATAAGCAATATTGAGTTGTGCATATAAGTAGCGGAATGCGAGTAAGTGTTCTTATTTTTGGGCATATCAGAAGTGTTATGGGCAGATATTGCAGCAGATCTTGCAGATCCTATTATTGGTGTTGTGGTAAGGTTATTTGCTGACAAGAAAATACACAGTTGTCTCAGCGCAGTGGCTGTTAAGAAGTTGGCACAGACGTTATTCATCTCAGACAATCTACTGTTCAAGAGGACACACCAAACAGTGCCTGTAGAATCTATTGTGGATGTGGCAGAACAGCGTTAGATTGTAAAGGTGATACATTGTGGAGCTCTGGCAGTGCACCATGTAATTTCAGCAACTTTTGCAAATTATGTTGGAGCATTTCTTTTGGCTATTTATACAATTGGATATTAAGGTAATGGTGCAGAAATGTGAATTGTGTCATAAGTTGAATGATAGTTGAGCTGTTGCTTCCTTGTGACTTTTTTAAGGTTTGTCAATGTTTGAGAGTTGGAGCATAATTTTAGTGGAGCTTTCTTTGGCAAAAAATAGCAGCCAGTATGTGGCATTATTCAAAAAAATTTGATGGGCTGGGTGGAGGCATGCACACTAAAAACAAAGCTTGCAGTGGTGGTTTATGTGTTTTTTTGTGATCTGATGCTTTCACAGTTTAAAGTACTAGGGCAATTGTTGGTGGATCATGGAGAGCTCTAAAGAGGAGTTGCGTGTGAAGCAGCTGAGTAAGATGAAGTGACTCTGCATTTTACTATGGCTGCTCATCCACAGGCGAATGGCGGAGTTGAGCACATGAATCAGATTATTTACACATTAGTGAGAGTAGTTGGAAATGACACAGCACATTGACAAATGTATCTGAGCAATGCCTTATGGAGTGAGTGAATTATAACTATGTAAACAATAGGTTATTTGCTGTTTCAATTGCTTTATAGGTGTGGCCATGCTCTGGCAATGGACTATGCACATGGGATGTAGACTGTGTATAATTAGTGTGGAGTTTGTAATTCTGTGAAATTGTCGGAGTTGTGGTTACAACAATTGATGTATAACAGTTGGGAGCACAAACAAGCCAGGGTTAATATAGATCAGTCTTGTGCCTTTTATAAGATGTATTTTGATACTCGCAATCATGTTTATGAGGATACTTTCAAAGTGGGTGAACTTATGTTGTGCTGGATTACAAATTGCCTAGTAGGAAGGTGGGGTAAATTAGTGGAGTGCTGGAATAGACCATTTTATGTGGTCCAAAATGTTGTGCCAAATGTTTATCATCTGATGGAATTAGATAGTGCACCCTTGAGGACATCATGTTCTAGTAACCTGCTTGTAGTATTCATAGTATTTTTCTCTCACTATTAACAATTCCACACATTGTAGTAAACAATGAAAAACTATAAATGTCAGCATGATAAAGATAATAAAACTAAGCAGGCTGGATATGTGCCTGGGTGGGTTAATAACCACAACTTAGTATGCTGGTGGACACTGAACTAATTGTAATCACCACACTGCTAAAAAATTTAATGTATTAACTAGTCACATGCAGCTGAGGACAACTGTGGAAAATGTCCCAGCAATTGTGGTTATTCTGACATAACCTCAGTAAGTGCTGGTCAGGTTAATCTTGGCATTAGCCAGGACTTCCCAGAATAGATGTCATGCAGTACGAGGCTGATATTTTGGATGTGGTGAGGCTAAATGTTTTGTCACTGTTAAGTATTGGTCATATTGATGTTGTTTGGCGAAATTAGATATTTTTGAAACATTAGTTGTTTTCAATAAAAAAAAGTTAAAAGGATGACACCTGCTCAAAAATGGGATAGTGGTTATTTTCCCATAAGTTACAAATATAAAATGTTAGGGGTTTTAATAGGGTTTTTGTACTAGAATTTTCCTGGTGTCTTTATAATATTTTATTAATCACTAAAAAAGTGCTACAGTCTACTAGTTAGTTTTGTTATCAAATTTTCCTTTTATTATTAAGGCCCAGGATTTTTTATATTTATTTAGTAACAGTAAACATTTTTTTTAGAGATCTAGTTATAAAGTGCAGTAATGTTTGCCAAGCTACACAGATTATCTGGAAAGATATTTTGTTTTTATTCTGTGTGTGTGTGTGTGTGTGAGAGCAAGAGTGTGTGTATGAGCAAACAAAATTAGCTTAATTTCATAAATATTTAATTAAAACCTACAACTATCAAGGTGGAGCAATTGACCAACTCTTGCAACCTACCAGTAAGGTTGATTCAAACCTCCCTAAACTTTTTTTTGCAGGGAATTTCATTCTGTGAGATTCTGCTGGTGACCTGCCCATGCAACTAAGTACAATTACAACACTAACATGCTCTCAGCCAAGAAGGCCTGCCAAACTGGTTCAATAATTAACTGTGCTTGAAATACCTTCTCTACAATCTTTTTAAACTTATTGATTGTAATAGTTGAGGTATTTCAGTCAAATTGTGGATGGCCTCTTAGAGACCATGCAAACTGCACAGTCTTTCAACTGGCATTTTTTACCATTTTTTTTTCCAAAAATAAATAAATAATTTATGTTACACCTTTTAGAATAAAAAACTTCTCCATTAAAAATACTTCCATTTAAAATAGGTGGTGCTACTACATGATGTTGTAGAAAAAGTTGATATCAGAATAAGTTAATATGTTCATTTTTAACATTAGAAGAACTACTGTTATTTATATGATTAAACCTCCTTGACTAAACTGTGCTCGTTGTTTTTTGATCATCACCATGAGCAGCTAAAGTTTAATCAAAAGTTTATATGAAATATCAAAAAATATTATATAACATCCAGAAAGTCTCTCTCTAGGCCTTGCAACAATATCATGCTAAAACTATGATAAATAATAATAAAAATTCATGTGAAATTTTTTAAAAACACATGCAAAATTATCCAAAATAAGACAGGCAATTTCATACAAAAAACATGCAAGAAATAAATAAACATGCCACAATGTCCATGAACATACTCAAAAAATGTCCAAAACACACTTAATATAAATAAAAAATTGTCAACAATAATGTCAAAAAATTGACATGCAATTATGTGCACAATCATATATAATATAATCAAAAAAATATAAAAACACACAAGAGTAAATGTCCCAAAAACAACTTAAAACAACTAAAAAACAATATGGTAATGTTATATAGGTTATAATAACATGTTTGTAAAAGAATAAACAAAAACGAACCAAAGAGACTAGAAAGAGAATAATGCTTTTTGGGCAGTGTTTATAAGTCTGCTAATCATAATGGCTTGATTCTTGCAGATCGTGGGCTTACTTTTGACAGTCATCACATCATCCCCCACTTATCTCAGGGTGGGTCTCCTCTTGATCAGCATCTTCGTTTTGGACTGCCTTTTTCTTGATCACCATAGAGGCTTTTAACCACATTTTTTTGGTACTAGTTCACCTACTTTAGCTCTTTGTAGTCATTCATTGTGTACCATCTCTATCAGTTCCGATCCATCAGGGAGTAGTAGTTTGTATGTGTAGAATGGTCCTGTGCGTCCAATTCAGAATGGTCCGTAAAAGTCAGCGTCAAACTTCTGTTTCTTCATGTTGCGTACCATGACCCAATCGCCGACTTCAAACTGTTGGTAGTCTCCTAGCTGTTGTTGTCGTTCTTCAATTTTGTGAGCTGCTGCTACTTGTGCTTCTACAGCACGTTTACGAATATTATTGAGGTACTCAAAACAACTCAAGCTCTTTGCATATCAGTCAGTTTCATTTTAAGTACTCGTTTCAAGTGCTGGTGGGTCTACATCATGTGGTAATCATGGCTCAGTACCGAATACCATTTGGAATGGCGAATAGTGTGTTGTGCTGTGTTTGCGTATGCGTGTTGCCTAGACCACACCATCTAAGTATTCATCCCATCGATGCTTATGTTTGAATGCTTGTTTTGTCAGTGCTTTGCCCACAGTACCATTTGCTTGTTCAGTCTTGCCATTAGACCTTGGATGGTATGCTGATGTAAAGCATTGTTGTATACCTTGTCATTTACAGTATTTGCAAACCAGGTCTGACCTGAACTGTGCACCACGGTCTGATATAATCTCCTTAGGCATTCCAAATTTTGTGGTAATCTCCCGATGGACAAAGTCTACAACAACTTTGACAGTGGCTTCTGGTACAGCAGGTGCTATAATCCAATTTGTTGTGTGGTCAATAGCCAGTAGGATCCATCAATTACCAGATGGTGTTTTTGGCAGTCGGCCTATAAAGTCAATGCCCCAGCGTGTAAATGGTGTGTTTACTGGGACCAGTGGTGTTATTGGTGACTCTAGGTGTTGACCTTTGCTGCAAGTCTGACATTCCGGGCATTGACCTAGTATACGTGTTACCGTTTTATCCATATGTGGCCACCAGTGTCGCGGACGTAGTATACTCAACATTGATGCTATGCCCAGGTGTGCTAATTGATAGTGGTACTGATCTACAAGTTGTTCACGGTCTGTGGCTATTACATAAGGAATTGGTACCCCTGTACGCGATAATCTATATAGCTTATTGTGAATTGTCCGAAATTGTGTTGTGTCCTTATGCAAGTATTTCAGTGGGCCATCCTCTTTATCGCTCTGGTCAGTATTATCTGTACTGTTGTTTTTGTCACCTTCTGGAATAGCAGAATTAATAATATCATCCCCCTCCTCAAATTCAGACATCTCGCCAATAGCTGCAAGGTCATAACGTCGTGAAAGGGCATCAGCAGGTATGTTATCTGTGCCTTTTCGATATACAATAGATGGGCAGAGATGTTGAATATCTTCTAACCAGTGAGCAATGCGACCCTCGACAGCAACATCACTGAATGTCTTCTCCAGACTTTGATAGTCAGTGATAACAAGGGCATTTCGACCTTCAATGTAATAGCGCCAGATACGTAGGGCATGGACAATAGCGAGCATCTCATGTTCACGTGCCGAGTAGTTGCATTCAGTGGAGGTTAGCATCCGAGATTCAAAAGCAATAGTGTACAGAACACCATCATGTTCCTGGGATAACACAGCACCTAATGCAAACTTACTAGCATCGGTCTCGATTGTGAAAGGTTTAGACCAATCCACAGCGCGCAGTTTCAGTGTAGCTGTCATCGATTGTTTTAGCTTTTCGAATGCTGCACTGCTGTCGTTGTTCCAAACAAGTTGTTGAGTGTTACCAGCAGGGCCATTAACCATAGAGTATAGAGGTTTGGCTATTGCAGCATAACCAGCAACAAATTGATGGTAATAGTTGCAGAGACCAAGGAATGAGCATAGTTGCGTAACATTGATCGGTCGAGGCCATTCGACCATTGCAGCAACCTTATCCTGGCAAGGTTTGATACTGTTGTGGCCAACCATGTGGCCCAAAAATTCTGTGTTTGTTAAACCAAATGCACACTTACTTGGTTTAAGTATAATCTGGTTGTGCCATAGTGTCTCAAGTACCTCTCGTACATGCCGTACATAGTCCTCCTTAGTTCTGGAGAACACAAGAATATTGTCTAGGTAGACAACAACACATTCGTCTAGGTACTTGTGAAGTACTGTGTTCATGAATCGTTGGAATGTTGCAGGGGTGCCCTTTAGACCAAAGGGCATGACAAGCCATTCAAAAGCACCATAGTGTGATGTGAATGCTGTCTTTGTTATCGAGTCGGGGTGCATAGGGATTTGGTGGTACCCTGAAGCCAAGTCTAAGCGTGAGAAGTAGCGAGCGCCTCCCAGTTGGTCCAAGCAGTCGTCCACATGTGGTAAGGGGTACTTATCATTAATCGTAACTTTGTTTAATGCACAAAAATTGCAACACATGCGCATCTCGCCATTTTTTTTCTGAACAAATAGAATCGGCGCAGCATATGGTGATGCAGATGGTCTGATCAATCCGCGTTCTTGCAGTTCTGTTAATTGTCATTTGAGTTCTTGTAGTTGGGTTTCACCCATGCGATAGGCAGCCTTTGCAATTGGTAGAGAGTCACCTGTGTCTATAATGTGTTTGACCTTGCGTTCTGTGTTCAGCTCATAGCCTTTATCGCTGAGAACATTTCCAAAGTGGCTGACAGTCTTTTCAAGTGATGGCCATTTGATTTTAATCTCATCTCGTGCGATACCAGTATCTTCTGGGTGTACTGCAAAGCATTCCTCAACCTGTTCCTTACACATTGCACGTGCTAACTGTTGTCTGCTCCATAGGAAGTTGGCTGGTGGCAATGTGGTTGACATTGTTTGTGTTTTGCCTTTCACTGTCCAGCGCCATGGTTCGCCTGCATATCCTGGTTGAATATTGAATAGCTCCCAGCTATCATAGCTGATGATCATATCGAGGCCATGGAGTGGGAAAACAAATGCCTCGATATTGACAGTATCTTCGCCGCATATTACTGGTACACTGGTACATTTGGTAATCGGGGTTTCCTGACTATCTGCTGTCCAAGCATTGGTTAGTGTACAGTCTGATAAGGTAAGTCCTAGCTGTTCCGCACAGTGGTTGGTGATGAATGACCTTGAAGCACCTGAGTCTAATAGAGCTTTGATAGTATGGTCTCCAATTTGTAGTTGTGTGTAAGGGTGTTGGGCACTGTCTGCTATCATGCTACCAACTGCGAACACCATTATATTACGTACGCGTAGTCTTTTGTTCTTGTGCTCATCTGTTTGGGTTGCAGTTGTTTTCTCGTCTCTCTCCCGCTTTTCCATATGTTCAGCTTCAAAGTTTTTATCCTGTGTATAGTCTTCATAGGCAGTATGAAAACTACCTTCTGAACTCTCAGAACAAATACTCTTATTTTTGCTCATGTCTTCAGCCATCTTAGTGTCAAAGGATTTATTATTAAACCCTCTAACAAAGTAATGGTCAACAGTATGGCTGTTTACTGCTGACTGGGGCCTTTTCCCTGAGTGCAATTGCGCGAAATGTGTTCAGTGCTTTCACAATGGTAACAGAGACGGTTATCATGTAGGTACTGTTTAACCCGCTGCTGACATGTACTAACCTGCATCGGTATGTCATTAATGGTAATGGATATGGTGAGTTCCGGAGCCTGCGATCTTCTCTGGTAGTGTGTTGGTCCATGACTGTTATGCCCACTGTTGCTCGGTGTTGACATGGCAGCTATCTGTATGATTTCCTTAATCTGAGCCATCGTAAAGGTAGGATCACCATTGTTTGTATTCGTATAGGCAGGCTTCTCCATTTGTACTGCATCCACATCCATCGCATCTGGGTTGATGGATTCAACTGGTGTATCCATTGTAGTAGTTAATCCTCCTTGGATACACTCATATTTCATTGCTGCCTGGATGACCTCCCAAAAGCTAGTTGGCTCTTGTGCACAAACATATTCTTGAGGTTTCGGTTTTAGACCCAGAATAAAATCGAATATGCGTTCGGCATCATCCATCTGGTAAGTGCCAACAATGCGTGCTTCTGCTGTGACATATTCCAATACGGTGCCCTTTGTTTTAGTACCCGAAGGCATTCACGAATGTTGTCGTCGATGGCCAATGCTGCGAATTTCAGTTCGAAGAAATTCATGAATTCAGTTACTGTGGTGACCTGCGCCCATCCTAGTGCTATCCTGTCTGTCTCTGGTAATTCTGACTGTTGTCTGTGCATCTCCACTTCTACCTGAGCTTGCCCCTCTACGCGATGGCATAGGCAAGCTAATTTACGTTCTTCACTGTTGACTTCGTCCTCCAGAAATGCATCCTGTGTGATTGCAATCCATTCACGAAATAAAAGTTTGTCATTTTGGCCTGAATACTTGGGTAATTCACTAACAGCATTATGCGCCATTTCTTCGTTTTTTTGAGAGTGGGTATAAGTATAAAAAGAGGTGCTACCAATGTTATATAGGTTATACTAACGTGTTTGTAAAAGAATAAACAAAAACAAACCAAAGAGACTAGAAAGACAATAATGCTTTTCGGGCAGTGTTTATAAGTCCGCTAATCATAATGGCTTGATTCTTGCAGATTGTGGGCTTACTTTTGACAGTCATCACAGTAATACCCAAAATTACCCATAAAATATAAAAAAACTTAAATCATAATATAATCATCTATGTGTAAAATAGAACTGTCTGATGAAGTTTATTGGGGAAAGATTATTTCATACTAAATGCTGTAAATATTAATAAAACTATAGTCAGCACTATGGCCTGAGTATACTCATATAGATTTTATTTCTGTAGCTTAATGCTTAAAAATGTTATAATGAAAACATTACAAAAATTAACCCCACATAAAGTTCAATCATGACCCTACTTCCTTTTTGATTATATAATGAAAAATAAGTTGTAAATTTTTTTGCCATGTTGCAGGCCAAACCTTTAATGCCATTTGTGAAACTATGTATTATGTATTAGTTAACCAAGCACCTTTAGAACCAGCTATTAGTATATGGGTTTACCACCTCAAATTAGAAGACGATTTATTTCAAGATAGATCCAAAGCAGATAGGCTGTCATTAAAGATTTCTGATCTTTATGCTGATGATATTCACAGTCCAATTAAAAATAAGTTAACTATCTATATGCAGAAACTACCACACATGTTTAGTTTTCTGTAAAAAACAATGAAAAAAAATATGATATATAATTAAGATTAATGAATTATTTAACATAAATAGGTACCTCATTTATTAACATATTATAAAAAATGATTGAGTTTTAATATGTCAAAACTTTCTTAAAATATATCCAACTACTGAGACTAATAGTATATGTAATATTATTGCTTATGCATAATCTTATATACACCATGATTCAAACATTAAGGCATCTGCTGAAAAACAATGGATACTTAATGATCAAATACCAAAAGATTTGATCAGACCTACTTTTACATACAGAAAACTTTTAGCTCTGTTTCTTTTCTCTTGAATAGAATTATCTAATCTAAATTCAACACTAAACAGCATACTGTAGAAAGTACATATTATATTAAGATTGGCTTGGGACCAATAACAGGTGAATAAATAAAAACTTATTTATAATCAGGTCAGAAATACCTAAAATTATATCAGGATAATGCACCAGCACATACATCTATAGTCACCACAAAATTTCTCAATGGAAATAAAATATAAATTACTAAATTAGATCCAAACTGCCCTGATTTTGCTCCATGTAAATTTTGGCAATTTCTGCGCATCAAGAATAGACTACATAAGTGAGAGTTTGAGGATCTGGAAGAAGTAAAATTTGCTTGCCAAGATGAATTAAATTCTTTGACAACCAAAAACTTTTAGGCACGTTTTAAAACATGGATTACAAGATATGAAGAATTGTTTTCTAATGATGGTATTCACTACTAAATTTTTTAGTTAAATATACACCACAAAAAATTTTAATAGACACTTATATTATCTTGAACATATACAAATATTTTTAAAATGGTACAAAATTTAATATAATAATGCAATTGATACTACCTTAAAAAATATAAAAACTTCTATATCAAATATATAATCATACAAAGCAAATTTATAAATATCTGATAAAAATTCAATATAATCCTAAGCAAATGCAAAAACATCTAAAATTAAATGCACTAAAATGCACAAACCCAAATAATAATGTTCAAGAATATTTGCAAAAGAATTTGAAAAGATTACACGCGATAATGTCTACCAACATATGAAAAACATATAAAACAAAAGTAACTTTATTAAATATAACTCGCATAATTATTCAAATAAAAAGCAATATACCCACCAAACACCTTTATTCAAATGAACAATTGATTAGATAAAGATATGCTTCAATAATTAGCAGAAATAAAATAAAAAAAACGCATACAAAATCAACAACAACATAAGTAATAATAATCTAAAAAAATGACCAATAAATGCATAACATAACATTCTTAAATATTGCCCAAATTATTAAATTAAACACTTTTAAAATCAACCACAACATTAGCAAAAATGTTCCAAAAACATTGTCTAAATAATTGAATAAGACACTTACAAATTCAACAACAACATAAGCAAAATTTCTTTAAAAACAACAAATAAATGCAAAATGTATTATCCAAAAACATTGCTTAAATAATTGAATAAAAGTATATAAAATTAACAACAACATAATCTATAACTTTTAAAAATAACAATGATATGCATAAGGTAAAGCCCAAAAATATTGCCTAAATTATCAAGCAAGAAAATTACGAAATCAACCACAAAAAATAAAAAACATCTCAAAAATCCGACATCTGGTGATGCCAGATTTATTAGCCATGCCTTTGGCATGACCAATGGAGCACTCCCTGGGTATGTAATGCCTAATCTCATGATGGTGGGATTATTGTTTAGTCTGATGATGGTGTGGTCATTCCTGCCCTACTTTGTGATGGCTGCTTTGCCGCCTGCTGCTCAGGGCAAGATTATGTTATCAGAGGCACCCTTTTTTAATTTTGAGGAAGTTATATTTTTTAAATGTTTCAAATAGAAATTTTTTGGTGCATTTATTGATTTTGCTATCTTATAAAAATACATTTAAAGTTTTATATTCTTATGATGTTGCAAATAAATGTTTGTATTGTGCAAACATTTTTGTAATGTATTTGTCAGACTCAGTGCCGGATAACTCAGCCCCCATCACAGTGCAGCCCCCTGAAGCGGCGCAGTCCCCTGACACAGCACAGTCCACTGAGATGACAGATCTCCTCAACCGATCTGCAGGGCCTCTACTGACTAGGAGACAAGTTCACATTCCGGGTACTGGGGCATTCCTGCTCCCCAAGAGAACCAACACAAGTGCTCAAGACAACGTATAAATAGGATGGCATGGCAGGTACCAACAAGGAACCCACATGCCGACAACTTGTGCATTTTATAGTTCTTGCTTTAATATAATTCATAGTCCATTCATCACTGCCCTTGCTCTATCTGACAGTATTGGTTAAACAATATTAAAATTTTAAAATTTTTGTTTTGTTTTAAATGGATGTTTCAATAAAATTTCAATAATTGTATTGTTGCAGGACCAGTAAGGGGTAGTGCCACCACCCCCCATACCCAAGGAGGGGATATTCCTTTCCCTGACATGCAGGGTTTATGCAGAAAAAAGGAAATGCTTCCCTCCAGGATTGACAAATTTGATCAAAGGTGCGCAATGTGCTATTGTCAACAAAAAGAGCTATGTGCCCTGACAATAGAACCAGAGCCAGCTGTTTGTCGGCATTGCCTCCACAAGCTCAAGAGTGCTCTGACAATAGTGCAACAATGCACACAATGGAACGAACCACTTTTCCTGTAACTCCAGGAATACATATTAGTGGAAAACATTTTACATTTAAACTGGAGACCCACAACTAATTTGGTCAGGGTTCTTCTTAGAACAAAAAAAAACCTTTAAAACTTTTATATTCTCTTTCACAATGGCACTACTCTGCACCTTGTTTTATGTACTAGCATTTATATGGCGCTTTCTCTGCCGGCATTAATTTACCATACGCAACAGTATTCATATTTCAAAATTAATATTTTTAGAAAATTTGAATTCTGTTGAAAAAAGTCAAGTGTTGAGACCAGCACATGGAAAGCACAACCACAGCGACTGATGATGGCTCTTAGACAAAGAAATGTGTAAACCTGCATCTGTGTTAGACATATTGGTAAAGATACCGTCAATCTGAGTGTGTGCATTTGTCGTCACTGCATTAGGTGGTAGCAAAGAAATCAGCCCTTTCTCTGCTAGCCATCCAACAAACACATCTCGTTGGCCCTGACTCTCTGCAAGCAAATTGATATTAAGATTGCCTGCCAAAATGCAGCCAAAATTATTCTCACCTGGAAGATAGGTTGTAATTACTTCTGTAATTTGTCACACAGGTAAATTTGGCAAAGCATATGCTGAAATAATCCAAATACTGCAAATGTCAAATGAAGCAACACTGATATGCTTCCCGTTGACAAGATGCATTCCC
>JANBTM010000338.1:0-10561 GCA_027578695.1 Coemansia sp. RSA 1365 | reverse complement strand
TGCACTAGACACGCGTAGCCATGTGCCCAGCCCGAGCAACAAATGTATCCGCAGTCGGGCCATGTGGAGAAAGGCGAAAATTCTAGACAAAGTGGCTCTGCACGTCAGTCCCAGCGACACTAAATACAGGAACAGCTGGATTAAGCTGACAACATTACTCGAAGCTAACTGCAAGAAATAGACAGACAAAGTTAAAGTGGTAGATGAAAGATGGCTGCAACAAAATCCCACCATCTACGCCTTGGGCATGGGCACATAGTCGTAGTCATCAAACGGACTCGGCGTACTGGGCTTGCATTTGCTGTCAAACTTGAACGAGGGCCAGCTATAGCCGGTCTGCTCCCACTTTGTAAGATTGGTGTTGTAGTAGGCACGGGGATGGTTCTGAATATACTTGCCCGTAGGCCTGTCGGGCGGATCGCAGGATAGGCGGATGTTGTCCGGATCTTGGTAGAGGCGAACATAGTCGACGTACATTTTTGCTGGGAACTCGAGGCCTGGGTCTACATATGCAAAGCCATCTGAAATGCCCAGATTCATAATAATATACATCGGCTCCTCTGCAATGACACGCTGAGATATCTTGCTCAGCTTGTTAGCACCCACTGCGCGAGCGTCCAAGTGCCACACAGGTTTTTGGTCGGCATACCACCGAATGTAACCCTTTGGACCTGGCCGGTACTCAAAGCCATAAGTCATAAACTTCTTTCCCTGGCTATACGAGGGGTCGACGTAGCGCAAGGATGATACACTTTGTTGGAAGGTGCCGCCAATATAAGAGTTGTAGCGCGAGGCGTTTGCGCTGTCAGGCTTGCCAAGGCTAAGTTCATCCCAAATGTGCGTGTATTCATCCTTTTTGATTGCATAGTGGTAGTCAAAAGGAGCCACCTGGTTCGACATAGACAGACTGAGCAACCCATTGACAGCGCTGCCTTCATAGATATCGATTTCAGGGGCACCACGGCCAACGCCCGGAGACGGATGATCACCCTTACAGACACAGGCATTCAATCGCTGGCCAGGCAGCGTGGAGAGGGCAGAGTTGGTCTGGTTCAGCATAGCGCCCTCATCGCAGCTGTTGTATGTGTAGGGCCACAAGCCGTCGGTAGTTGCGCCATAGCCAGCACGGCCAAGGTTTCCCAGTGTCCAGACAGCAGGCCAGTAGCCGCTCTTCTGGCCGTCGCCGGGCAAGGACACACGGACTTCCAGATAACCGCCCTGAAAGCAACGCTTGTTCCATGATTGCAGCATTGACGAGGTGTATGGAAGGCCAGCATGAGACTCGTTCTTGTCCAAAATAATCTCAAGGTTGCCACCGGAGGTGGTGGCATGGTGTGGGTCATACCATTCCAGGTCGCGGGTAGGCCAGTACCACAGGTCAACAGCTTCCCAAGTGGGATCCTCGCCAGGACCAAAAGTGCGACCGTCCTTCTCGAACTCGTCACTAAAGACCAGCATCCATTCCTTTTTGTCAACGGAAGTCCAGGTCAGTCCAGGCGGGCTGTCTGGATCAATGGGGAGGACCTTTGGTTTTAGCGGCTGCCCAGCAGAGGAGGTGTTGACAGCGATCTCATTCAGACGCATATCATAGTCAGAGATGGGCTTTATGGATACAGGAGAGTGTTTATGGCCCCAGTTGTAGTGGCTGAGGACCGGCAGGCCGATAAAGACAAACAGCAGGACTATAAAGATAAGAGCCAGGGTAACTACGTTGCACCAGCCGTGACCCGACCACAGTAGCCGTGTCCGCCAGTTGTGGATTTTTTTCGCAAGAGCCATGCTTGGTTGATGGGGATAAAAATAAGTGATACAGAAAAGACTGGAAGCGACCGAGAAGACCAGTGTTAAATGTGGAGAGAGGGTGAAGAGGAATATGTAGCAAGAACAAGACCTGGCATAGAGTGGTCTATAGTATACGCGAAGAAAGGGAGGAGGCGCGGCACGGACCGCACTTTAGCAGCCCAGGATAGACAGAGCAGTAGAATGAATAACAACAGCTGGTGCTGAGATGGAGGCAGTGATAGCAACTACAGCAGCAGTACCAGACCACAAAAGGAAGCTATACTGGGAGGCTAAAAAAAAAAAAAAAAAAAAAAGAGGCAAAAGTTGACGAGTAGAAGAGAAAGGGATTGGGAGAGCCGGGTGTTGCAAAGGGAGAATGGAACTGAGGGAGGAGCATCAGTGTGAGGTGGTTTGAGCTCGGAAAGTGGTCGTTGTTGTTGGGATGGGTGGTGAGCGGGGCACTCGCCAATGCAGCGGGAGCTGTGCTGAGAGCATCAGTTCTTCAGGTGACTCGTCCAGCAGCATGGCGCGTATAGGGATTAAAACGTTGCGCGTATCTAGAAACAGTAGAAGCCAACGTCCCCAGCAGGAGCAGCAGCAGCGAGCCCCCAGCTGATCTCCTGGATTGCGATTTAGCGACTTTCTCACCAAAACGGCATCATAGCTTTTTTTTGACTTGCTTAAGCTCAATCTTACTATTCAATTGCTTGGTATTTTTCTAGAGTAAGGCTTTCTTTTGTGCATAGCTATTCTGCAGGCATCAGAGCTTAGAGACGTATAACCAGATTCGTAACAGCGGCATATAAAGGCAATGTTCATCTTTTCGTGGTTCTGGAATGTGCTGGCGGATTTCGGTAAGTAGCAGAGACAACGGCTTTTTGGCTGTCTTTGGTGGCAGTCGTTGCGGACAGTAGTGTTGCGTCGCAGCGTCCTCTGCTTACACTTGCCAATGCACAGGTTGCACTTTCTGAAAGGGAAGACAGCGTTAGCGTACCATAGATGTTTTGACGACGGCACAGTATGTACAACTAATGTATTTGGATATGGTGTAGGGTTGGTCAACAAGAATGCCAAGCTTCTATTTCTCGGGCTGGACAATGCTGGCAAAACCACACTGCTTCACATGCTGAAGAACGACCGCCTGGCCACACTTCAGCCCACCCTGCATCCCAGTAAGTAGCAACGGAGAAGCAGCACGGCTTTTTCTGCCTTTTTGTAGTGGATGTTTGTCATGTCTGCGAGCGCAGAGGCAGTATTATCAACATCCCACTGCTTACATATTCCGCCACGGTGGTTATTAAAGTGTAGCATCCGAAGAGCTTTCAATCGGCAATGTAAAGTTCACGACGTTTGATCTCGGGGGGCATCAGCAGGCGCGCAGGCTGTGGAGAGACTACTTCCCGGCCGTCAGCGGTATTGTGTTCCTGGTGGATGTGGCCGACAAGGACCGGTTTGCGGAGGCAAAGGCCGAGCTGGATGCTCTTTTGGCGATTGAGCAGCTGCAGACAACGCCGTTCCTGATTCTTGGAAACAAGATTGATGCGCGCGGCGCCGTTTCAGAGGAGGAGCTGCGCGCACAGCTGGGGCTGCACCAGACAACTGGGAAGGGCAAAGTGCCACTCAAGGATATTCGTCCTATTGAGGTGTTTATGTGCTCGGTGGTTATGCGCCAGGGCTACGGCGACGGCTTCCGCTGGTTGTCTCAATACGTTTAGCTCCTGACAAACCAAACTGCGCCAGATGTGCTGCTAACTTTGTCACTATTTTTTTTACCAGAAAAAGAGATACCCGGAAAGCCGGAAATAAACGCCTTTTAAGTTCACGTTAACAAACCATCAGTGCATCCGTGTGTGCTTTATAAAATGTCTCGTGCGGTTCATGTGTACTGCTGTTTATTTATTTTGCAAACCAACCTGTCTTTTAAGTAGTATTACTCATAAAGGGATTAGTTGGGATGGCAAGTTTGTCCATCTACAGAACACCTGAAAACGCATACTGAATATTGTGTCATAACACACTACATATTCTATTCTAAAAACATAAACCATGCACTTCTTGTCAGATATTGACATGTCAGATGGATGTCATTCCAATAACGAGTCCCAGAACAACGGTTTACACAAAGAAGGCATGGTTATATGCATGTGTATGTTGATATACCAGAGTACAAGTCCAAACCCAGATATCCTTACAAGAAATCCACTCTACAGCAAATTTAAAAGCTTTTGAATATGATCATTGCAGCCAGGAAAGTGCCAATCAGTACGGATACATATATCATATCGACCTTTGATAGCATTGGCAAGGCTGGAGTCAACATCCACGTCCATGGAAGCCTTGAACTATCATTATACCCCAATGTCAAATACCCGCACCCTTCTCCAAACATCCAACAACCTTAAACACAACTGCGCTGGGCTTTTGGTGCAAACCGTCCACGCCGATCATCACTTATGCAATCTTTCCAAAATGTTAACTTTTGCAGCAGTTTTATTGACACGCACAACCAACAGCATTGTCCACAAGCACGCCAATGACAACGACCGGACCTTACCGGCGGCAGTGGCAGCTGATGGGAGTGACAGCTAATGAAAAATGTGCGCATGAGAGAAATTAGTGGCCGAGCTGAGCAAGCTTCTCGTTGATGGGAGCAAGCTCCGCCTCCTTGACTGTGACAGCCTTGGCGCGAATGTTGGCAATGGCCTTCTTGCGCTCGTAGAACGCCTGCGCACGGACCTTGCGCTTCTTCTCGAGGTTGGCAACGACATCCTGGTACTTCCATCCAACCTCGGTGGCCATGCGGCTGAGAGTCGTAAACTTGCGCCCAGGCTTGAGGTTGATCACGCGAAGTGCGCGGGGAATCACCATGCGCTTCATCGTATCGTATGGAGGCGGGACGCCCTCAAAAACCTTCAAGCGCCCAAGTGCTGCTTCGCCACGTGCGGTCTTGTGTGGAACCATTCCGCGGAGCGCGCGGTAAAAAATGCGCGACGGCGCACGGAAGTGGAACGGCCCGCGAGTGGGGTTGGACAGGCAGCGCTTGTGCAGATAGTTCTGCAGCTTAATCTTGTTGCGGAAGAACGACCCAGACACGTTCATCTCCTCGCAGCGCACAACGACTACCCGCTGTCCGTTAAGGATCAGCTTGGCAACTACCGACGCAAGACGCCCAAGAAGATGAGCCTTGGCGTCGATAACATAAACCTACAACGTCATCGTATAAATTATGCACACGTTTAGCTGCCAAACCCATTTGTTGCTACTGCCACCACCCGACTGACACTCGCTGCGCAATACCCCTGCACAACCCTGCCAAAAGTAAAGGCATACTCTAGAAAACCTCAAATCAAATAGCAAAAGCCGCTGTAGTACAGCGCACTGGTTCGCGCAATCATGCTCTGCTGCTGCTCTGACAGTCTGAAAGTGCTCGACGGATCAGGAACATGCCACTGCTCAAGAAACCCAAATCAAACAAGTAGTGCAACTAAGGTCGTTGCCAGCGGATTTCATTCACTGCAAAGCACTGTGCCTGCCAGTGCTTTGGTCCTGAGCCTCACTGCTCGTGTTTAATTCACTATTTGTAACCGCGTAGTATGTGTCTTTTGCAATTTACCTTAGCGAAGGGTGCGTTCATGTTGGCTTTCCGGTGGGTGTATGCAGTGGTGAAAGGTACTCAGCCAAACAGTAAGTGGGAAAAAGAGAAAGTCCTCTGTCGCAATTCAAATACGCGCCGTCTCTTTTGCTGCTGCTGGATTGTCTTTTTCTTACTCGCTGCACGGCCGGGGGACCATGTCGCCCTGATAGCCACGGGCGGGGGTGCTGCTTAACCACTCTAGTGCCAAATTTTCGCTGCTAAGTCGGCTCTTCCGAACCGCAGATAAACGCTGGCTGCTACTTCTTGCACCGAGCCGAAAATATCTTAAATCGAGCCGCAAAGCTGTCAAATTGATCGGATAATCATAATCCGGTCGGTGTCAGATCTGTTGTAGCCCGTGCAAAAAGTTTAGGGTCAAAGTCACATGACAATTACTGTTTAATTCGCGAGCTCAGGGCGATATGGACTAGCGCGTTATTCCAACTCTGGAGGCAGCAATGGGTGCCGCTGAGAGTTGCCATCCAGCCAAGCATACCAGAGGATGAACTTGCTTGCACAAGTGTTTTTTTTGCATTTGCTGGTTTTTGTAGAACAGCAGCAAGCCCAAGAAATGCAGCTCCGACGTACGTGGGATTCCGCAGCTTCGCAAACGCAGGTATCATCAAATTGGGACTGAAAGCGTAGGCACAGCCACCTGTCGTTCTGTTCGCATTTACTCAACAAGTCCTCATATTGCGATTGCTTATGCGTTGTCATACCCATCAATCCCAGTTTTGATTACGCCAAGCGCTGCTTTTTTTGTCATTTGCACGCTCCCCTGTTTTGGTAGCGACCGCAATATGCAAAAACAATCGGTGCGGCTCAGATGCATCCAGGCCCCTCCTTTCGAGCCTGTGGCGGTCTGTCTGCAGCACTGCCTTCAAGTATGATGCTCCGCAAGGGCAGTGGAAGGACATCTGTGACCATTTGCGTTAAACAACCACCGTTATTTGGGGGAAAAACAATGCCTTTCAATGTCTCCAGATTTAGGACCAATACCCTGTTTAAACGGGCGGCCTTGCAGAGTCGTGCCTTTTTTGGATCAGCCGCCTAAAGCCAATTTGTTGTCCCTCAGTCAGTCTTGCTTGCGCTCAATTTATGCCATCACCTACGTTAGAGGTAAGGAAATAAGTGACTAAAAAAATGCCGAGCGCTTTGTCGTGGCCAGAGGTTCCTCGCAACCGGCACCATGTGCCACTGCTATTCACTGGATGCATTTGGCCATATAAAAAGACTGGTGGTCTTGGTTTTCTTCTGTATAACCCGTGCCTGCCTGATTTTCTTCTCCACTGAGACCACTTGTTCTTGACGACTTGTATTTCGACGTTTCCATTCAAATCGCGCTATATTTTATTCACGTATTTCCTTTGATCTGTTTCTATCTTTTTTTTTACGCTGCTGCCATTTGTGAACAGCAATACAGACAAGCTCACTCTCACACATCTACTTTTAAACTGTCCTTTTACAGCAGAAAATAAGAAGACATACGCTGCAGTAAACAATCCATCTTTAGAGTAAACAGATTCAGTGCCCGCTACATCAACCCTAGCTGTTTTTCTTCTACGCCTATACCAGTCAGCAGTACAGGACAAGAAGTGCCTTACACTGATTTAACTAAGAATCCGTATCAGTCTCACACTCATTGCCTTTGTTGGACAGGTTGCCATCAGGGATAAACAACACGCACAATGGGCATCAAGTACACAATGAAATGGATGGTAAATAAGATGTGGCCACGTATTGATGGTGGTCCATCTTATGGCGTACAAAAGGCCAGATATGAGAGTGATAATAGCAGTCGCAACTCATCCTCATCTTACTTTGGCAGCTCCAGCACGCTGCACCAGCCTGATCCTGACTTTTTTGGCGTTGACGCCTCAAAGATCAATATTCTTAACATGGTTCTTCGCGTCAGCTAAGCCGAGAGCTGCATGCGATGCATTACGAGTAAGCAAATGCTTTTCCTTTTTAATGACACAGGCATTTGTGGCATTATAGTGATGTCTTGTCTTTTTCAAATAAGTCAAATTAGTTGTGCCATTGTTTGCCAGTTAACTAAATAATGTTTTCAAATAACAATACACAGTATTTCATGATCTGCATATATTGTCACTGCCATTACCAGCTTTAGGTGGCTCTATTAAATTCAGATTGATTCTGCGCTGAGCACAAGAATGTAGCTGCTCTTTCACATATCTCAAAAATAGATGCCGCTCATCTGTTGCGCAGTATCGCCCCCTGGTGCCTTTCTCCAGTGCTACTGAGCGCAGTAGCAAACAACTGTCTGCATCTCGTGTGATATAATGATAGTCTTCAAACGACTCTTTAAAGTCAACCTTTCCCCGCATTCGCGTCTTCTGTATCTGTGGTTTTAAAGGTTGCAATCAAAGCCTGCGTGTGCTAATGGCTGAAGCTTGGGCTGAAAAATAGATACATGTGCCTATTTTTGCTACCATTGACAGAGCTAATCAACACATAGGTGCCAAAATAACCTTGGTGAATTTACTGCAGAACTGACTTGTCAGTGCCTCTATGTATAAGGCGCGTGCGTAGTTCTCTCATAAAGATATGCTTTGGAGCAGCGCAATACACAAATGGCTGTGTCAAACTGTCTATTTCTCTGTGCGCTTAAAATCAGTTATACTATTTTATTTACGTTGATATACGACTTGGTTCAAACACTTTAAACTATACACAAAACATACGGCTTGTTTACAAGCTTGTTTTATAAATAACAGCCATGGTTATACAGTATATTGCACTGTGCTTGGTACTTGGTACTTTGACAAATGCCAATGCCTATGCGGGCAGCAGAGCAGGAGATCAGTGCCTACCACGAGCAATATTCTGCGCAGATGGCAACGGAAAGTCACCGCGCTATCTCAAGTGCATTCGTGGAAGACTGGTTGAAGATGTTTGCGCGAGCAACAGCATTTGTATTGGTTCTAAAGACACCACTATATTCTGCGCGATAGATAACTTTGACAAGTCCGCAGATACACAAATGATAGCTGTGACAACAACTGTCACTGTAAACGCGCCTTACGTGCAGTCTTTGCGTCTATCTCAGCCAGTGGCTTCTCGTATTCTATGGACCGCGGGAGTAGAGCCACATATACCATCACCAACAATTCCGCTAGCACACATACCGCCTCATTCTTGGACACCGTCGCGGAGCCCTGCTTTTCCGTATATAACTTCTGTCTCCCCAAACACAAGTCCGCTAGCTGACCATGCTGCACAATGGAAATTTAATTCACAGCAAACGCCAAACGAGTACAGCCCGATCTTAACTGTACCACCAAGACCTGTTCCGCAGCAACATCCACCACATGCCCCCCTACCACCCGCGTTTCAGTCACAGATATGGCCGTATCTTCTACCAAGCACGGCTTTTGGAAATGCCGCCAGCAGACCCCCTGCGGCCTTTGTACCGCCGCACACTTCATTGCCACTCTATATGGGGTCTCAAATTTCTAGACCTGAGCAGACTATGCCCGCCAAGCTGAAACCAAGTTCTCTACCTTATATGCATTATACTGTCCCACCAGCAGTCAGTGCAACACCATCTATTCAGCTTGCTGTTTCCAAAGATATTGACGGAATTGCGGCTGATCAGGTTCTCTCTGTCATTGGCAACGCCATTTTTTCGCAGCATCCAGATCTACTTGCCTCAGGAGTGGATAATATCACTGGACAGAATTCAGGCCTGGCTAGTACACCCATACCAAGCATACTACCACCGCGACAGCAAGCTGCCAGCCAAAAATCAGGCACAGCTCTCCATGACGCCAAACCTGGAACCTGTAGTCCCGGTAACTTTTTCTGCCAAGTACATGGCCTACGTCCTGAATACTTTGCCTGTGACTCTATAGGAATGCCTATGCCAGCATCCTGCGGGCCTGCTGATGTCTGCTATCAGTTTGGCCGGTCCATCATTTGTGGTGCGCCAGGAAACAGCAAGCAAGCCAATGGCGGCCTCTTTAGCTAGAAATATCCTTAAATATTGCAGTATTTGCAGGCTGTTTAATGGAATCACATATATGTGGTATTTTTTATAGTCTATACATAATTTCTAAGCTTTCTTCATCAGTTTATTGACAATGCTAGATAAAATAGGTAAACAATTGTCAAGCATCTTTGCCTAGAATATAAACTGGTTTGGATATCTTTGAAATTTAGAGGATATTGTCTACTTTCAACTAATTCAATTAAAACCAATAGCACATAAATTACTTAAAAGCCGGTATTGACAGTTTAACTCTCCACCACAATGTACATTATATAACTACCTTTGTGCCTCTTTTTTTTCCACAAAACTTCTAATAATTTTGTGATGTCAAATACAGTATTTTGCAAAAAACCCTGGCGCTTAGAAAAATTATTCTGGCGTCATTTAGTATGGCAGGTTTGCGCCATTCAGGTAGTGTGTTTGCGTTGTGGGCGGGGTGTCATTTGTGCATGGGCGAAAGTGCCGTCGGTAGTGTGATTGGCGTCGGTTTTTACGAAACAGACTGATAAGCAGAGAGCAGCCACCATTTTTTACGGACGACAAGGTAAGTTACATGTATTGTATTCTATTGCTATTTTATTGCTAAAAACATTTATGTTATATGTCTACTCAAAACTACTACTAATGTCTTGTTGATCTGTTTTTTTAGTTTTTTATTTTGTTTGCCGACGCAAACTGTAACCGCAAATCTTGCCCGCCAACTACACACGTCAATCGCACACACACACTTTGTTTCTCTTAACGCAAAACACAAGACCGCTTGCTGCCAAAAAAATACCTCGATTATCGCAAACGCCATTAACTTGATGCGCTAATGATTTTCAAACAGTATAGAAAACTAGTTAAAATAATAGTGCATTGCGTAAAAAAAACTAGTGTGTCACTACTGTAAAAAAATCTTGTATGCTCTACGAGACTGCCTAATTTATGACATTTTTAACATTCTATTCGGAAACTGTAATAATATACACACATATATTTTTATTTGTGCTTACACGCACGAAAACAAAGGAAATGTAACTTTACTAAAGATTGACAACAACATTTTCTGGCTAGATATATGCAACCCAGACTAAAAATAATTTTCCGTGAGCATGTTTTTATTTTATGCAAGGGATATAAGAATTAAGAAA
>JANBTM010000337.1:3499-15613 GCA_027578695.1 Coemansia sp. RSA 1365 | reverse complement strand
ACTAATATGCGAGTATAAATAGTTACAAATAGAAACATTATACCAAATCACAGAATGGCAGTCATTTAAAGATATTTTCCACGCATAAAAAATTTGAGTGGTACTTGAGGCGCAAAAACAACTAAACTAGTGCAGTTTCTCAAACATTGGGTATGTAAAGTGTGTTGTTTTTATAATTTACGTATGTATCAGACATACACGCATTTGAGAAAGAAGAATCTGATTTGTTCCAACAAAACATCCTTAAAGCTTCTATACTTTTTCTTATCAATCAAACGCGGTTAAAACGATCTGCTGCAGTGCTATTATATAGTACAATATATACATTTATGATGTTCGAACGTGCTAAGACACCGTGCAGAGCACAAATTAAAATTTCAAGCTATAATCTCGGAGGACACAAAATAATTAACAAAAGGCTTGCTATAAATTGACACTAGGGCTATTTAGAATAGTAAGACTATTAAAATATATTTATGTTATGTTGCCGGCTGGCAGTCTTGATATGAAACTGCCATAAAATTGTGTATTTGCCAATAAAAGTTATCTACTACCACTGACTCTAATTTATTAGCCTTACATATAACATAAAAGCATGAAAGCATAATCTATCTCAGCATTCTAACGTTTTCCTGTGAGAATTTAGTGGCTTGATCTGCATTTGAAACCTTTTTTAAACTTTTTGCAGGTGAGGAGTATTAGCATTCAATATAAAGCAACAATGCCATACAATACAATTTGGCTTATGTCTATATGCTGGCTTTTAGAATTTCTTGTTAAAATGCATTAGCCTGCATCGCGCCCACGCCGCATTCTTGATTTGCATTACACGTCTGTTTTTCTAACACTTTATTACACACTTTTTTTTACCTACGGATTATCTCAACAAATGCTCTGCAGCAATGAGAAAAGCGTCTTATTTGTTTTCTATTTGCTGTGTGTACATGGAAGTTTCTAAAAAAGCTTGGTGCATACATGTTGCCTCCAATAATTGGTCAGGTTTAGTAGCGCTAAAAACTAACACAATACAAAGCAGCACCATTCACACTGTTGTCAAATGACAGCATGGCGCGCTTAGATGCAGAAAGCGATCCTTTAGGCCTTGTAAATCTAGAGTATCTGGTTGGTCGCATCAAATACTTTTACATAAATTTAGGAGGTTCTTCGGCTTATAAATCGGTATCAACGTGAATCCAACATGCAGCAAATTCTCATGTAGTATTGAAAATACTTGTCACATGTGTTTTGCCTACTCAGTATTTATTGCATTTCGGTAGAGCTTTAAATCTGAGCATTTACACAAATGCATATGCAAGTAACCGCCAATCTATTGACAAATCTACTCTGTTTCATTTCTTTATCTTTTTTACTTTTCAATTTGACAGTGCTGACAAAAAAAAAAGCGAACAGATAAGTGCAGCTGCCGTATATCTCCGCATAAGTGCTAATCTTACCTAATATCAGAGCTCTTTGTGCATCTTCACCGAGTATTTTTCCGTAAAAACCTCACACAAAAGAGCAATCCTTTTTGCATGAGTTCCGTTGGTTTATGAAAATCCTCCTAAGATTTGGCCGATTTCCCCACTATTTATAAAGGTAAAAGTGGCCTGGTCACCTGCTACAGGCACAAGCCTGCACGCAGATGACGATCACCAATTGTGGGTATAAGCATTTTGATTAATAGAGCCTGCGGGCCAGCCAGTCATCCGGGTTGCAGATGCAAATGGTAAGTTCATGTGTTATCGATGGAACAAGCCGGACTCTTCATAAAAATTCCCACCACCATTCACTGTGTATTATCGTCCTTTTATGGTCATTGCTTACGGCGAAGCTGTGGAAAAATAGACAGCTGACGCGTGGTTTATTCCGGACACCTCTCTCCGAGCATAATTTACGGAATTTTTATGGTGTTTGCGCAAGTCATCCTCTCCATAACAGCGTGTAGCAGTGGGTATAAAAGGTAGCGTGGCCCTCTCGATTGAAGGCCAACAACGACCTCAAGAGCAGTCTCTAAATCCGTTGAAACCTTCCCCCTATTTCCGTTGTAAAGACCGTTGATATTTTATATTTTAGTTTTTATATTTTCTACAATGAGACGCGTTAGTTTTGCGCTCCTAGCTGCTATTGCAGCGGCAAGCGTATTGGGTGTTGCTGCTAACCCTGTTCCCGATGCCACACTGGTCAGCACCCACCCAACCAAGTCATCTACAAACAAGCACCAAAGCAACCCTACGCCATTCGTTATTCCTAGCTTGCAAGAGTGGGACGGCGGCAGCGGAGAATGGAAGCTTAGCCGTGCAACTCGTATTGTTGTAGACAAATCGTATGCAAAGGGCGGCGCACTGGACGCGGACAATACGTTTATGGCCAACCCATCTAACCTCCAACAGTTTGCGGAAGGCTTTCAGTCAGATATCAAAGCTGTCACTGGTATTGATGTGAAGGTAGTGGTTTCTAACAAATATAAAAAGGATGATATCTTCCTCACTCTCGGCGCAGATTCCAGGGATCCCAAGCTAAACCACGAAGGCTACCACTTGGACATTGGCAAGAAGGGTATTTCCATCCAAGCAGTCACCTCGCGCGGTGCATTCTGGGGTACTCGCTCGTTGCTGCAGATGCTGATTCTGGCCGACGAAACGGGCTATGCACTGCCACAGGGCCACGCACGTGACTATCCGAACTACAATGAGCGCAAGGTTATGCAAGATATTGCGCGCAAGCCTATTCCTCTTTCGGATCTGCGCGAGTATGCAACGCTTACGTCGTTCTACAAGTTCAACACACTTCATCACCACTACAGCGACAATCCAGCAGTCATGGTCAAGAATTTGATGCCTGACTGGCAAACCAAATATGCGGCTTTCCGTCTTAGATCCGACAACCCGACTTACACGATGTACGCTAGCAACGACACTTCCTTTACCAAACAGGATATCCGCGAGTATCAAGACTTTGTTAAGGTGCGCGGTATTGATTTGATTCCCGAGATTGATACGCCTGCTCACTCTCTGTGCTTCACAAAATTCCATCCCGAGTGGTCTATCAACAACGGCACTGCTCGTGGCGATTGGTTGGATCTCGGTAACCAGGAGGTGTGGACGTTCCTCGAGGGTCTATGGACAGAGTTTGCGGGATGGTTTGACTCGAGAGAGATTAGCATTGGTGCTGATGAGTACGATCCGACTAAGGGAGATCTGGCACGTACTTTTGTCAATCACTTCCATGACTTTTTTGCCAAGAACTTTAACAAGAGGATTCGCATGTGGGGATCAGACGTTAGACTTCCGGGTACCGTCGATATTAACCCTAATATTCATACTGATCATTGGGACTTTACATACAGCAATCCGATGGACCTGATCAAGCGTGGACACAGTATAAGTAACCTGAATGCTCCTGACTCGTATATGGTACCGCGCGCGCAGGCGTATCCGAACTTTATCGATGCGCAGAAGATCTACGAGCTGTGGGAACCTTGGGTATTCGATATCTTTAACAAGACCGATCCTAACCGCAATGTGAGCCCCGACGAGCCACTACTCACTGGCGGCGGTCTGGCAGTCTGGGTTGATTTCCTCTCAGAGTCGGTTACACGCGTTGAACTGTACGATCGCGTTTCGCATGCAGTCGGCGCCTATGGAGAGAAACTCTGGGCTGGAACCAAGGGTAGCGACCGCATCTCGTATGAAAAGTGGGAGACATCGGCCAAGAAACTTCGCGAGAACATTCCTGGTATTACTCTGCGCCGTCGTCCAGAGACCAAGGGTCAATTTGTTATCAGCTATGACTTCGAGGATGGTGCTGCCAAGGACGGCTCTGAGAACGGCTACGATGGCAAGCTTAGCAATGGCGTTAAGGTGGTTGATTCTGGTGATAGCCACGGTAAGGTTGCGCAACTCTCTGCCAATTCTTACATCACCACACCAGTTGAGAGTATCGGCTATCCTTACTCAGTCGGCATGTGGGTGAAACCAAGCGGTGAACAAAAGCCTAATGCTGTTTTACTAGAGTCGGGCGACGGTAGGCTTTTAATAAGCAACGACACTGCATCTACAGTTACATTCGAGCAGGATGGCAACAAGTACGACACGCAGATTATCCTTCCTCCAAACGAGTGGTCGCACATTGCTTTCTCTTCTGACGGTGTCCAGACCGGTGTCTTCTTCAACATGCGTCGCCAGGCAATTGTAAACTATTACAATTCCCGCTGGGATATGCTCAAGAACGAGACTCTTGTTGTCACTGCTCCTGTGCGTACTATCGGCAGCACCCAAGGCAACAGCGTCAATGGCTTGATTGATGGTGTGTTTGTTCTTGACCGCTCTGTCTACAGCGGTGAAATGTCGTTTATTGGCAACCGCTATATTGATGCACTTCCTTGAGCGCGTCCACATTCTATTTTTAATATTGTTTTTCTCAATTTTTAACTTTGAATATTATTCCCAAAAATTATTTATTATCTATTTAATATCCGAAACAGCGCCCCTCTTGTCTTCAATTTGACTTTACGCTTGAAAACAGAGCTTGCAGGTTTTAATGGGATCTCTTGAGAAATAAACGATTGTAGAGGTACTAGCCCCTTGCCCATATTACCCGGTCTTTGCTACACCAATATATAAAGCAATTCATCAATAAATTCTAGAACAAAGAAAGCACTTTTCGATTTTTCTTGCAACCTTTTTTCAATTCTAAAATATTTTTCTAAAAATATAGGTTTCTTCACAAAAATGTCTGATGCAAATGAAAATGGACAACAGGAGCGACGCAGATTTCATATACCAACAGTAGAAGAGATTGAACAAAGACGCACAGAGACAGATAAGCGTCTTGATCCTGCTATAAACATGCGTGAAGTTGGTTTGGATCTTTCCACATCTATTTTAAAAGCAAAGCCACAAAATTCACCAGAATCACAACCAATAGAGAGTGCGGTCTCAAAATCAGCAGTTGGACAATCATCTACTGGTAAAACAAATATATCAACTGAGACTAGTACTACTATCACAACATCTAGTCAAATAGTCAAAGTAAATGAACTACAACGTGGTAATCCACTATTAGCATGTATAAGGAATGTGCGATGGACATACAGTAGAGATATTGAATCAGATTTTGAAGTGGGACGTAATTCACACGTATACTATTTGAGTATAAAGTATTATAAACTTCATCCAGAGTACATAAGTAAAAGAATAAAGAGTAAGAATAAAAATATATTATTATTAAATATAGATACAGAAGAATCGAAAATACCATTGCGAGAGATAAATAAATTTGCATTATTAAATGATATTACATTGTTATTAGCTTGGTCTTTGGATGAAGCAGGTCGTTATATAGAATCATTGAAAGTGTTAGAATATAGACCTATTATTCGTGAACGTATTGAAGATAATTTCATGGCTAAATTCAACCATTCTTTAACTAGTATAAGATCTGTTAATAAAACAGACGTACTTACTTTGGCTAATAACTTTTCTTCTTTTAAGGGACTGGCGAAAAGTACCATTGAGGAATTGACGCTTTGTCCTGGCGTTGGCGAGTTAAAAGCTAAAAGAATATTTAAAGCATTTAACGAACCATTTCTTTCCGAGTCTTAAAATATTAGTTTAAACTATTAACAAATATAATGCAAGCAAAATTAAAAAACTATTTTGAATTTACTGACCAAAATCATTATCTTTAACAAGACTAGCAAAGTGACCACCTTTTTTAATTAATTCATTAGGAGGACCAATCTCTACTACCTTTCCTTTTTCCATTACAATAATACGATCACTGTTCATAACAGTTTCCAAACGATGAGCAATGGTAATCACAGTACAGTCTTTAAACTCCGAATGTATCAATTTATGAATATCATGATCAGTTTGTAAATCCATATCAGCAGTGGCTTCATCAAGGATAATAATTTTGCGTTTTCTCATAAGCAACCGACAAAGACTGAATAACTGTTGTTGCCCACTGCTCAAAGCTCCAGAATTTCCACGCACATTTTTGTCTAATATTGATAATTGAGGTGATTTACTCTCGGTTTTCGATTTTGGCATGTCACCGAGTGCATATATGAGTGCGCGTCGTAGTAAACCAGCATTCTTCCACTGTATTTTCTTTTCCTTCTCTGTCTGGAAAATACCAGTGGATTCATCTTCTGAATCTGAGCATTCATCGATATCCTCAATGGAACCTTTTTTAGTGGGTTTGGGAACAATTAGACTAGCGAGATTACATTTGATTAGTGCAGCCCACATATCCTCAAGATTAAACTCATTCAACGGATCGAGATCCACCCTTAATGCACTAGAAAGCATTGTAGACTCTTGTGGAATAATACCCATTCTCGGACGTAAATTTCTAATATCAATAGTGGAGATATCAATATCGTCGATAAAGATTGAACCGCTTGTGTCATGCATAAGACGAAAGAGTGCTTTGGTAAGTGAAGACTTTCCTGCACCAGTACGACCAACAATGCCAATTTTCTCACCAGGATTAATAGTCAGATTAATATTATAGAGCGCCGGATCCAAATCCTTGTTATAACGCATAGTATAGTTCCGCAACTCAATTTTACCAGATGTAGGCCAATTTGATGGAGGTGTAACACAATTTGAAACATTGGCAATCTCTGACTCGATGGTAGTAAAGCGCCGGAAGACATTAGTGCTGTTGGATATTTTTCGTAATCTATCGGGAATACCGAACAAATCCTGTGTGTCAGAAACCAGTGCACTGGCCATTAGCTTGTACTGCAGATACTCACCCGACGACACTTTAGACCCAACAACGTGGAATTGTAAAAGTACCATCCATGTAATCAGCATGTCGCTTGATTTATCCACTAACATGCTCAGAGCATTTGACATGTTGTACAAGCCACTGGTCACAGACGATACGCGCTCAGATTCGTCTTTATTAGCAACGTAGAGGCGCATAAAGTAGGGTTCAGCTCCAAATAGACGGATCATCTGCTTGCCATTTTTAATAGTATCCATGGCGCCATTATGATGGGCTCGCACGGTGTGCTCGACATCCTCCAAAGATTCAATAGCAGGGTCAATAAGAGTGTCCTGCCATGATTCAACCCAAGCAATTAACGGGACAACAAAAATTAATTGTGGTGTGTTCCTGGCAATACGATATAGCGACAGAGCTGTGCGAACACCACCACTAAAGTCATACATTAGTAGCGTCACAACACCCGAATTAAGGGCCAATACACTGTCACCATATGCTTTTGAGATATGCTGCTGAGTGGTGCTGGTGAAAAACGACAATGGCGCATAAACAATGTTCTGAAGAAACACGCGGTTAATTTGAATATCCAATTGTCTGTTAACTACGCCGCTATCGATGTAGGATCTGCCTCGAGAAACAATGCGTCCGACAATATCGCTAGCCATTGTCAGAAAGAGATAATGGAGCATACTCTTTGCGTCGCTGTGCACTGCGCCTTTATCTGTTTTCAACGCTGCTAGCACGTATCCGTCCATGATAAAGCTCGTAATGGGATCAACAATACCAGCTACCATAACCACTGCCAACACTGGCCACCCGCAAAGACGTGCAGTGTACTTGAGATTATCTATAAGCGGCCATTTGCGTAGCTTCTCTTCATCACAGGATGGGGTTTCCAGTTCGGGCAAATCACTAACTTCTGATGATTCAGAGTCAGAAGCTATTGACGTGTCAATATTAGCAGGTGTGGCAATAGATTCAGCGGGTGGTCTCGATCGCGGACGGAATTTCCGTGGTGTCTGCTTTGACACAACTGCCCTACCATCGTCCAGTGTAACGACCTGATGTGAGAACGGAACAATGTGCAGAGCATGGGTGGATATGATACGCAGTTTTCCTGCCAGCATTCCTGAATCGAGAATAACGTGCTCAAGAATATGGCGCCGGACATGAGCGTCCACAGCAGAAAGTGGGTCGTCGAGTACGTAGATATCCGCCTGTGAGTATAGTGTACGAGCCAGTGCAAGTCTGGCACGCTGTCCGCCGGAGATGTTTATACCACGCTCGCCAATCACCGTCATGTCGCCAGCCGGCCATACAGCCAAATCATCAACAAAAGCACAGGCATGGATAACCTTCTGGTAGAAAACCTCCTCATATTCACGACCAAAGAGAATATTTGCACGCAACGAATCGTTCATAATCCACGGAGACTGTTCAAGATAAGCAATTGAACCGAATGTTTTACCAGTTCCACTCAGCATCTCTACTTCACCACAAATCGACAGTAAAAGCGATGATTTGCCTGATCCAGATTTACCAACCACTGCAACCAGCTCACCATCTCCCATGCAAAGAGAAATATCCTTGAGAACAGGCTCATGTGCCTTTTTATTCCACGTGAAGCTGGATTCACTTATAGACACGGATGGTTGTGAACCTTCTGGTACGTTTGTAGACCACTCAACAGTTTTGACAAAATCGCCTTTCAGAAAACGCTCGACTGCTTGGTAGCGTCTTGATAACGTCCGTAATTGTCGGATGCTGTAGAAAACAGAGTTCACATCGCTACGCATATGTTCAGCTAATCCATTAATTCGAAATAGATCAGCATTGGTAATTGGTTTTGTAGAATCTTCGTTGGTCAGCGCGTAGGCGTAAACAAGCAGTCCTGCTGATACTTGTGAGGATATCATTTCTACTGAATCAATAATAAACCAAATGGCTTGAACAATACACGCATACCATGGAAGAGTCTTTCCACTGCGCCTTTGTTTCTGAAGCGTTTTGTCTGTGTACATGCGCTCCCATCCAAAGAGTTTGACTGTCTGAATTTTCCTTACAATATTGTACAATGAGCCGCTACCGCCATAGTATATGTCATGTTTGCGCCAATCGCTTCTATGACCCATCAGTCGCTGGAAACCTATCCGCAGCAATGTGTTAGTCCAGGATACACAGAATGGAACTGCCGCTAACCATCCCACCTGCAGATATATTGACCGTGCACTTGCCAATACCATGAATATCCTGACAATTGTCGATTGCATACCCCGCATACCGCTAATAAGTGGGTCTGCAAGATGTGTATTGGTATGAGATGCTCCGACCTTTCGCAATCCTTTATTGGTAAGAGGCAGACGCAGAAACTCAAGTTCAAGAGCTTTTCCTACTCTTGACCATCCTGAGCTAGTATAACTGGAAGCATTCTTCATTTGCTTCTGAATCACTTCTAATGCAACAAGCAATAGTGCTGCAGCGTATCCCTGGTACCACTTGTGGTTTGCTGGATCGTCAAGACAATGCAACACATAAGCATCCAGCATAATCCTCGCCACGCTTATTGCTTGTATTAGCGAATCCACAATGTATAATGGAATCAATGTAGGCCACACCATTCGAAAAATAGCTCGGAATAGAAAGAACGGTTCGTTGACATCATATTTTAACTCACGACTGGCACTCTTTAGACTTTTGTTTTCTGGAAGCTCTGGAATGTCATCCAGCTTCAAATCTCTCTTTTTCTGCTGTTGGAGGATGCTGCGCTCCTGTCTAAAAAGCATTCGGTCTAGAAACGGTCCGAAAAACGTCTGAAACTGCGTCTGTAGGCTTCTGAGCAAAACTCGCATCCAAGCAATAGCTTTAATTGGCTTGGACATGTCCATACGTCCAACATAGCGCAATGGTAAGGACACGGCAATAAATGTAGCAATCGCAATAAGGTCTGACCAGTATCCACTCTCCTCAGATGATAATCCAACATCGGCAGACGCAGGTGATTCAGGCTTTATTACACGAAGGAACACAATAAAGGAAAGCACAAAAAACGTCATTTGCGGAATCATCTGCCATGTCGATGATGTCCACAATTTGCTACCGATATGATCCATATTTAATAAGATAAAAACCCCCCCAGAGAACCAACTGATGAAGCAGAAAAAAAAAAGGAATTGATTACCCAGTAAGATTATCTAAAAAAGAAAATGTTGTGACGAAATGGTTGGTTTTTAAACAAAAAAAAAAAACTTTTATAGCATTAGCATGTTGTTGTTGCTGCGGTTCTGAGATTCAGGAAAAAGATTATGGATTGCTTTGTGTATTTCGAGTTTCTGAGCATCAGTGCTGCGGTAAAGAGAGGAAGATCAGCTGAGAGATTTCTGCAGTATTTTCCATTGTCTTCAAGAATTGGCCAGAGCCAACCACAGGAGAAAACTGTGAATAGGACTGCAACCGCAGCCATCTCTAAACTTTTTATGCCCATAAAATGATTGTCCTTGTCTGTAATGGGTGCAGCTTGAGCCGCAGTCTCCCTTCCTGCGGAAAAATATTAAGTCCAAAGTGTTTGCTTCACTCTTCTTATTCTCACCTTTCTGTAAACTACTAGTGACGTCAGAAGAACTGTGCATAACAAAAATATGTCTGTCGGATACTGTGCTGTTTATTTGAAGGGTTCTGAAGACAAACTTAATAACTTACACCTGCTACCTTGCTCAGTTGATTATGATGGTTCGGCCAAAACACAATCATACTTTGTGCCAGTCAGAAAAGAAGACCACTCATATGAAGCTAATTTTCGAGGTCGTAGGTTATGTGGACGCAAAATCGACTTTGAAAACTACGCAGGACATGTAGTTGGTTCTGTTATGGCTTTGCAGAGTGAAGAGCAGAATAATGCGTTTGAGGATAAATTCTCGGAACTTCAATGCGCAGAAGATCTGGAATTACACACTATTGAAGGTTTTGATGATCTTGTTGTCTGGGATCATGACAGATTACCATTGGATTCTGACGATGATTTTATTAGCTCACTTTCCTGGCTTGATCTGTCTACTAGCATACATGCCGATTGCTCAACCACTATTCCTGAAAATAACGACAGCACCACAGTCTCTGCCGATGTCCACATCAGTGCTAGCAATGACGACGTAAAAGGTGAATAGCTTTGTACTGTTTAATTTTTTTGCTTCTTTTCTATGCCAGTCGTCGTGTGACTTGCTCTGCAAATAAATTAACATGACGTCCAGTAAATATGTCATTGTCTCTAATAGTAAAAAAAAATATGTCATTATTCATTTGTGATCATGTGCAATACTTTGGAGAAAGTTGGTGTGCTTGGTCCACACGTGTAAGTGTCGTGGTCCACTTGACCATGCATCTGACTGGAGAAAGAATACCTGGCCTGGCCTTTAAAATATTACATGGCACCGCTCATATCACGTTGTCCGTATTAAAGTATTTAATAAAGCAACTCTTCAATCAGAAACCTGGATACACATGTGTAGATTAAATTGGTCCAATAAGATTAATGTGAATGCATAATTTTTGGTACAAACATATATTATGATAGTAATATCATGTTGGTGAAAATTACATCATTGGTTCCGCATGTGTTTACATAAAATCGGCTGATCGTCCATCTGTTTCTAAGTACCACACCAATTGTGTTAAAATACAAAAAATACAAAAAATGTACATCGCTAATAAGAAAAAAAAAACGTCATTTGCTGTTGAAAAGCAATTTCCATGCGTAAAATTTACAAAAGCTTCGGCACATTTTTTTAAAAGACCTAAAAATATTTACACTTTTTTTTATTCACCAGTATTTGCAGTGCTCCACGCATTCATCATTTGTGGTACTTTTACGCGTCTATCATTAAAAAATATATTGCAGCATTTCTGCTTGTGATAATTCCAAGAGGTGGCGTGAATGTCAGCATACTAAAAACACAAAGTAGATCTTGTGTTGAAAATGGGGAAAGAAAGGGGATTGCCAAATGTGTTATCCGAACTTGTAATGTTTTAGTATTCTTTTGGAGTAGCAATTTAACGACAAATGCCAAAAAAAAAAAAAACTACTTAAACAATAATTTTTCGGAAGAATTTTTTATCATGGTTGGCTGAGTTGTTGCTTCAAAACCTAAATTTTCTTCCTCAATATTTTGTATTTTGCAACTAATAATTATCGCATTGTAAGTGGCTATAATTTATCTTCCTACCACCTTGGTTTCCTTATGTTTGTTCAGATATTAAAGTTAATACTCAGCAAGAGGCGCTTGCAGTGCCACCACGCAAGCCAATTGCTAATAATACTCTAGCATGCTAACAGATTAATATAACGCCATACATTGCTGATGCTACTGCCCCTCTTTCCCC
>JANBTM010000335.1:0-15631 GCA_027578695.1 Coemansia sp. RSA 1365 | reverse complement strand
GATCTGTGCATGTCAGCGTGAACCTGTATGCCCTAAACACTGTTTTGCTGCCCACCAAATCCCTCCGCAGACTAATCATAGAAGACGACCCATACTTGCTGCTGCGATGTTGACAAGAGTATTGCACGTCGAGCACATATGAGTGCAGCATGCACCTGCGCGTCGCACTGTAGCGCATTGGAGAAAAACGTTGGCGCAGTTAATTTTTATATTTGTTGTCGAGGAAACCGGGACAATGGGTACTGACAAGCAGAGTAGCAGACAACCAGCATTTGTCGCACAGGCGCTCCAAAAATCAGACCATCAAACTGCTGTGACACAGAATGACACAATGCCGAACAGCCAGAGCGATAGCGCTAGACCTTCTTTGGCCGCAGATGCCATGGCAGAAGCTAGAGGCGTTAGAGTTGCTAGCATAATCAAACTTGGGATATTTACATGGGCTCTGCGGTGGGTTATTCGTTACTTTGAGATTGACCGTAGTCTACGGCGGGAGCAAGACACTCCACAAATCTCCCAAAGATGGCTGTTTTTGGCGCTGTGTTCACTACTCCCATTTGTATTTGTCTACCTATACGCATCGGTGTGGCGACGTAGAGTTCTTGGTGAGCCGCTCGACCTGCAGGACTGGCGAGCGAGCTCGAGTTCTTTGGTGCATGGGGCGACAATTGGGCTCTTGCTTGCGTGGTGCTTTGCCATTATTGCCTTGTTCCCGGGACATGGACTGACATCCTTCTTCATTGTGTTATCCCTTACCATCTGTTGGGTTGCGATAGTAGATGCCATTGAGGGCATATTTTAATACCAGCAGTAAATCCTCCTATATGTAAAATCTGTTTTACGCAATTTTGTTAGCTTTTATTTGTCCGTTTATGAACAACGCTAGGCAAAATGAGTGAATGCGCAATATCTAACAAATCTCTATCACATTGGACATTTAATTGGTTTGTATCAAAAGTTGCATTAGTCAAGCAACACCACCTAGCATATAGCATTGTCTGAAAAACTTTGTCATATTTTATTGCTTTTTGCCGTTTTAATCCAACTAACCAAAAATAATTGTCAATACAGTACTATGCATCTTATGAAAACATAGAACCGACTGTCTAAGAACTTCTCATAAACAACTAAGCACCGCCTTATAAACAGTGCTGTAGAAATGAACATATACATACTTTTAGACCTTATTAGAATGGTTGCTATAAATAAAGTAAATATAAAATTATATCAACAAAATACACACCCCACCGCCATTACAAAAGTCATTAGAACGGCAATTTACTGCTTTGGGTAGAGGTTATCATGTAAATTACTGATATTCTACACCAATTCTTTTTTTTTTTTTTTTTTTTTTTTTTTTTTGCTTAACAGGTGCCGTAATAAAAGCACCAAGCATCTTAAGAGGCAGAAACCTCAACAACAACAACAACATCCAGAGTATTTATCTTTGCTTTTAGTCAGGAACAAGCTTAACAGATTTTGTTGAAAACCTATTTGGACTACAAATAAAAAAAAACAAGAGTGGGGGAGGGGCGGTAGAAAGATGCGGGCTCATATAATGACACCGGCTAGAGTAACTGTTGATAGCATATTCCTAGATGGGGTAAACACAGCCCACTGAGGTGCTGCATTGGAAACAGCGGCAAGAAGCGGTGTGTGCCGATCAGCCTGGTCAAAGTAGCAAGAAATATCGATTGGAAATCCTGGCGAATGCACCGTGGAATTTACAGCGGGCAGCAGGTACTGTACCTCAGCCTTAAACAAACCAGACTCGTCAAACTCCTGTTTGTGAGCGATAATGCGAGCTGAGAAAACGGGGTCTCGGTCAGGTGTGCGCTCGGAAACGGAAGCAGCGGCACCAGTGGCAGGGTTAATAAAGTGGGCGCGCTCGATGACTGGCAAGATCTTGCGAGCGATAATTGGACGGGAGTCAGGGATGGGTGCTGGCGGCAAGACCGGGTGCGGATTCGGATACGACTGCAACGAGTGGCCCGTGTGCGCGCCTAGATCAATAAAACACGTGCGCGTTTCCGGAGCAGTGAAAGAAATAGTGGCGTTAAACAGCATACCGCGGCCAGTGGGCGTCGCGTGATGACTGATGGCGGAGACAGCGATCGCTGACTCAGGCAACCAGGAGGCGCCATTTGGTGGGACGGTACGGTCACCACTACCGCGGGATAGACTACACTGGTGAAAACCACGGGTGTTCTGCGCAAAACAAGCAAGCAGCGTGTCATTGGGAGCGGTGACTTTCATAAGCTTAGCCAAGCCTGCTGCGTCTGGAGACGACAGACTAAGACGGGATTGCACACACTGGCCACGCACACGCTTCTCGATGCACTCTACATCAAGACGTGTAGTCTCAAACACCCGTACTTTAAGCGGACTGGAGCTCTCGTCGGAACGCTTGTCTGTAAGCATCGTCAACTGCGAAAGCACCCACAGCATCAACCACACAGCCGTCCACAGGCAAGCCATGCGATAGCCCACGGTCTCCGGCGCCTCGCCCTTCCATGCACGCGCCGGAGTAGTAGTAGGACGGCGCCCAAGCTCATCATCGCCGTCTTCGGCGTTGCTAGTCCCGTCGCCTGCATGAGAACCCCTTGGGACATGTGGCACAGAATCGCTGCGCGCGCCCAAAGTGATTATGCGCTCGCTACTGTCGCTCTCAGAGTCATCACCAGCGCTAGGATAATTGATGACGCGAGGGTAGGTTTCGCCTTCAGGTTCTGATGGAGAAAACGCAGAAGCTTGGTCAGCTGAATAGTTAGTATGCAGTGAAATCTGGGAGCGCTGACGATGAACATCAGTTCCGACGCGCCTTGCTTGCTGGCTACATTGCCATAGCGTTAGTAAGTGGCGGGCGCAGGGTTCGATTGCGACACCAGCACAACGCACAAGCCAGCTGCTGTTTGGCTCGGCAATGGCACCAGCAATATATGGAGTCAAAAACATAGCAAAAGTCACGATGTCCAGGGCGGCAATAGCAACACAGGCAGCTAGGGATGAGCCATCTACAAGATGCTCTTGGAATACAAACAACTGCCGCTGCATGACGTCCAAACCAATTGCCAACGGCAGAAGCACACACAGAAGCAGCCGTAGCGCCGAAACCAGCCGCAGCACAATTGCAATTACCCAATACTGGTCATCGGCATTACTAAAAGCATTGGCACTGCGGTCGTCATCCTGCCCGTCCTCGGTCTCTAGGCTGCCGTCCAAAAGATGCTGGCGATAAGCATCAGTGCCATGGCGGCGTGCCGATCGCAGGTCAGACAGCACTCGAGCCCAGGAGCGCCAGGAGCTGCCAACCGCAGTGTTCGGATCAGTGAGCGCCGTTAGCAGCGTGGCACCGATTGCCGCGCAGGCGTAGATCTGCTCGCGGTAAAGAATCCCAATGCCGGCCCAATTGAGCGGGACCACCACAAACAAGAGAACGAGGCTCCGGAAGACACCCAGCCCGTACCACATCATCTGCTGTGTATCGGCCAGGCGTGTCCGACAAACCCATGCCAAAAGAACGCATGTGATGGAAAGCATGGCTGCAGAAAAAAGTAGAAGCGTGTGCAGCACGGCTTGCGTGTACACAAGGCGTGGAACTACAATGCAGATCATTGCGCCGGTAAAGACCAGCGCCCCAAACAGTCCGGAAAGGTACGCTTTCGCGAGCGCCGCCAGAGCCTGTAGCAGCGCACTAAAGAACCCGCCCTGTCCAAGCTGCATCATGAACCGCTCTGTGGGTGTTGACATACTCATGGCAACGATACCAGCCGTCCCGGGCAGCGGCCGCGTAAAAGGATACTGCACTAAAATCACTGCACCAATTCCCAGCAGCCCAACAAGTGTATTTAGACGCAACTCAGCTGCGTACGAGCGTACGACCATAATGTGTGACAGCAGATCGTAGAAAACTGCGTCCTCCACGACACTGGCGGGCTCGACGGCAGGCGTAACTATAATGCGACGCTGGTGCGTAATAGTAATGTTTTCGTGCGCTTCACCAAAGGACTCTTCGGCGGCCAGCAGGCGGCCGCGTGTATGCAGAACCGGCCGTGGTCGCGCAGGCAAGCGCGGTGAGCGCGGCAGAGACTGTAGGATATGCGGCGATGACGCGATCTGACGAGCAGTACCAAGCACCGCCGTGCCCATGCTAAGCACGCTCGCAGATGTCACATGCTCAAAGCTGTCGTGAGCTGTATGGTAGAGGCTGCGGCGGTCCGTAAAAGCCAGGTCGAGGCCGGGAATCCCGTAACGCGCGGTGTACACGCTGTAGTCTGTGTCCGACTTGACGATCCCCAGCTTTAACGCATCGTTGCCAATAAGCGACGCGCAAGGCCGCGGAACCGCCTGCTTGTACGCTTGCACAAGCGCGGGGTGAGACGCGCGAAACAGCATTGCGCGCCCGCCAACCCCGCCCGCCTCAAGGTTAATGTACGCCCGCACATCTTCCGCCCAAGGGTGAAAGCGTGCAAACAGCTTTGCCCCGAAGAGCCCGTTTTCCTCGCCCCAGTCCATGTTTATGACCACCGGATGTCTTGTGGGATGCCAGACCAGACTCCGAAGCAGCTCAAGACATACTGCAACGCCAACACCATCGTCGTATGCCCCGTGGCTCATCGGCACCGTGTCATAGTGCGCCTGTACAAGCAGCGCCTCGTTGTTGCCTCCCGTTCCCGGCACACGCACCACCAGCGAGCTGTCCTCCCAGTATACGAACAAGCCCTCTGTCTTGAACTCCGCAATCGTTCCGTTTTTTAGTGGGTCGCTGAACTCAGCATCGCTACTTGCAATTGCCGTCTCCACTGCCGCACGCAAATAGTCGCGCACACCAATGCTGCGGACATCGTTGAGTGAATGGGGTGTACGTGAAATGTTCTCCAGGTCGTCTAGCGCCCGCTGCACGTCAAAGTTCTTCCCGGGCACCAGTGCTGCGCTGGCCCTTGTCCATAAGTTGAACACTGCCAGCACTAGCGTGCCAAATGCCGTCCAGTCCACCATTGCATAAAATGTGTGTTTCTAATTGCAAGTTCAAGGAAGTGTTAAAGAAAGAGCCCTTGTCCGCGCTTTGCGCCCGGTTCAGCGCGGCTCGTAGACTAAGCTCAGTCTTTTCACGTGATCTGAACTTGTCTCAATTGGCTTTAGCCTTTGACGAATCAGCTGCTGCTGTCTCTTCGCGTTGTGTCTGTCTGTCTGCATCGCGCCACGCGCGACACACTCCTGAATTCACCTTCCATCGCGCGCACGCGCGCGCACCTCCGCTGCAGCGCGACTAGTTTTACCCAACAGAACTGTCGCGGTCGCACACCTATAAAAGGCAGCAGCCGCGCCCCTCACAACTAGACCAGCAGTTCTTGTCTCTTCACCACTCCGCAAACAGCCTTTTCCTTTTTATTTCCCTCTCACCAAAATTAGCATAAGCAAAATTTTTCTCATCCACTCTTCTCATATTATGGACGTTGATAATATCTCTTTTTCAGCAACCACGCCGTCAAAGGCAGAGCAGGCACAGCAGCAGCAGGTTGCGTTAAACGGGCGTGTCATTGAGGTAGACGAACCTATTCTGCGTCCCAACCCAGACCGCTTTGTCATGTTTCCAATCAAATACCACGAAATCTGGGAAATGTACAAAAAACACGAGGCATCTTTCTGGACAGCCGAGGAGATTGACCTTTCGCAGGACATGAACCATTGGGACAACCGCCTCAACGATAACGAGCGTCACTTTATTAAGTATGTGCTTGCTTTCTTTGCCGCGTCAGACGGCATCGTCAACGAGAACCTGGTTCAAAACTTTAGCACTGAAGTCCAAATTCCCGAGGCCCGCTCCTTTTACGGCTTCCAGATGATGATTGAGAACATCCACTCTGAAACGTACTCGCTTTTAATCGATACGTACATCCGTGATCCAAAGGAGCGCGACTTTCTATTCCACGCGATCGACAACATTCCCTGCATCCGCAAGAAGGCAGACTGGGCGCTGCGGTGGATTGAGAGCCGCGACGCCAAGTTTGGGGTGCGTCTGGTTGCGTTTGCTGCGGTGGAAGGAATATTCTTCTCAGGCTCCTTTGCTTCCATCTTTTGGCTGAAGAAGCGCGGCCTGATGCCCGGTCTGGCGTTCTCTAACGAGCTTATCTGTCGCGATGAGGGGCTGCACACAGACTTTGCATGTGTGCTGTTCCAGCATTTGCAGAACCCGCCGCCTGGCGACGTTGTTCAGCAGATCATCACTGAGGCGGTAGTCATAGAGCAAGAGTTCCTTTCAGAAGCACTGCCAGTGTCGCTCATCGGCATGAACTCTAAGCTGATGTGCCAGTACATTGAGTTTGTAGCGGATCGCTTGCTTGTTGCGCTAGGCCAGCCCAAGAAGTTCCATGCAACAAATCCGTTTGACTTTATGGATATGATTTCCATGCAGGGCAAAACTAATTTCTTTGAAAAGCGAGTCTCTGACTATCAGAAAGCTGGCGTCATGATGGGGACCCAGGGAAATGCCCGGGAGACTGTATTTGAGCTTGACGAGGACTTTTAGAGCGAGTGCGCGCTTTGCACTACTGCTTATCTCTTGTACTTCTACATACCTAGTGCTGCTTAGTTGCTTTATTATTATCTTTGGTGTTTATGTCAGTTTCTTTCTTAAAAAAAAAAAATCGAATATAGTTTACAACTGGAACAAGAACAACAGTTCAGACACTTATACGGCTACTTTCTAAGCTCTAAGTATATTGCCACTGCAATCACGACAAGCGCAACAATAAGAACTGCAATGCACCACCACTTGAGCTTTCGGGTTTTCTTGGTAAGGACCACGGACTGCTTAACCTCCCGGTGGCCAGAGTCGACGTGTCTGTACGACTCTTCGACGGCCTCTTCAATGTTGTCTAGAATGTGCTGCTGGTCGTTGACAAGCTGAGCTATATCAGAGATCATTTCAGCCAGCCTTTGCACGTCCTTCTCGATTCTTATAACATCGTCACGACGCTCGCGAACCCTGTTAAGGATGTTTGTAACTGCGTCGGCCTTGTTTGAGCGCTTCACAGCCTGAGCAAATGCCTGATCGGCTTTGTCATCATAGACGGCCTCTTCTGCTTCTTCTGAAGTGGCATCGGGGTTTGCGATGAGGTACTCCTGCTTTAGTCGCATGCGGTAGCGTGTCAAGTAGTGGTTGATTGTGCTCCTATAATTGTCCAGAAGCTCCTTCATCCTCTCTGCCAGCCGCTGGTATCTGCTAGCGATGGCAACCCTTTGGCTCTTGGAGACCATAGAGTTTTCCATGTGCTTTCTCTTTTCCTCGTCGAGGATACGCATCTTAGCCTTTATATCTTCAATAGCTTTTTGAGCTTTTTTGGTTTCGTCGTCGCGCATAGCCGAGGTGACGCTGATCCGAACCTCGCCGGTTGCATTCAGCGTTTTTTCGTGTGCCGACTTGACTTTCCCGATCTGTAGGTACGCCATCTCAATGTCGCGTTTGATGCTGTCTATCTACAGTGCAAAATATCACATATATACATGTACAAGTAATTCAGCCAAGGTCACCATGTTTTTGAGTTAAAAATAAGATATGGATATGGTAATAACAATCCAACTTACCTTTTGATTAAACTCGGTAAGATCGACGCTATTGTGATGAACCTCATGTCTTCGCGTAGGCCTGTTGCCGTTGGTGGCGCCGTAGTGGTCGGCAACATGCACAGACTCAGGTGGTTGCGGGTATGATGGTATCGAGGGACCGCGTCTTACAGAATTATTACCTCCAGGGCGACGACGCCCATTTAGTTGGTCCATTTCTATTGCTGTGTGTTCACCTGCTCTAGAGCGGGAGGGCCACTCGTCCATTGAACTATGTGGTTGAGGGCCAGACTAAATACAACGTATTGATGGAGTAGATGTGTCAGAACTTGTTGTTTAGTTGGGTTTTTTGGTTGCGTAATATGCTGCTTGGCAGAGCAGGTAGTCAGAACAATTTGCAGGAGGTTTACATTACACGATGTCCATGACATCACCCAAACATACCTTTAACGCAGCCATTATATCACGGCCCATTGCCTTGCAAATGTGATATTCCCGGAGGGGAATGTATTAGTACAAATGTATAGATGTTCTGTATATGCGCTAGTAGTTATCTATAAGGTAAAGGAGGGCAGCAAAAGTAGATGAGAAGGACCAGTGGTTATGAAGTGGTTGGAGAGAAATGGGGTAGCATAGAATAACAAGCGTTCTGGAAGAGGCCTTGCAGGCTACGAAGCCAAGAGAGATGTCAGTAAGACTCGCAATCAAAGCGAGCAGGAAAAGTTTTCAGCCAAAGGGGGCCGCTTCAATGCGTGAGGCAGGCTTTGGTCTTTATAGCATATGCGTGGACCACTTTGTTCGACGCAGTCCAATTCCATCTTTAGGTAAGAGTACAAGGCATTTTCTTTGATTTTACGCTTTGCGCCATCTCGGTAGGTTTTGCGCCAAGAACCTCAAAGACTGCATGTGACAAAAAAAAAAAACAAAGCGAGGGAAAAGTGACGGAGAGAGTAGCTAGGGTTAAAGAAATGACAAAACGCTGGCCTACTTCTTGATAACAGTAAAGTAGACAATTATAACAATAATAACGATAAGAATGATCAGGATCAATATTGCAATCCAGATCTTCTTGCGGGCCTTGATGCGATACACAATTGCCTGCTTGACCTCCTTCTGCGCAGACTCGACGTGGCCATGTGTCTCCTCAACAGCCGACTCGATGGTGTCGATGGCCTCCTGCTGGCGGTTGACCATCTCGGAAACCTCAACAAACATCTCAGCTAGCTTCGTGATAGTCTGCTCAATCTTTTTAATGTCTGCCTGACGCTCTTCAACGTCGCGCAAGACGCTCCGGGCCTCGTGCTGCCGATTAGAGCTCATCACGGATTGCGCAAATACTTGTCCTGCCTGGTCATTATCGATTGCCTTGGTCACCTCGTCCTCGGTAGCGTCAGGGCGTGCAATGCGGTATTGCCGCGCAAGGCGCTCACGGTTGCGCTTAGAGTACTGGTACTCCATCTGGTGGTACCGCTGCAGTTGCTCGGAAAACTTTTTCGCTAAGGACTGCTGGCGTGTGGCCTGCGCAATCCGCTGGCTCTTTGGAATGTTCGGGTCATCAACAGTCTGGGCTAGCGTGTCTAGGCTCTGCTTTACTTCGGATATGAGTCCATTGGTCTCAGAAACCAGATTGTCGCGATCAAAGATGATCTGGTGATACTTGTGCTCGCTGGTAGCTTCGAGCGCCTGCTCATGCCAGTAGCCAATTTGCTTGATGTTTTCGTCAATAACCTCCATCTGCGCCTTTGCCGAGTCCAAAACACTAAAAAACTTCCCATCTGCATATCCTGTGTTGTGGTTCACGTTGTTGTCAATGTTGTTGTTGCTGCTGTAGTTGTTTCCGCTGCTATAGTTGCCGTACCCCGTGTGGCGAGCGTCAAATGCCCCGAGCTCAATGGCTGTGTCATCTTGCCCACCATATCCCTAAAACTCATTGCTTTGCCATAAACACAAACACGGCAAAAGACCAGCCAGCATGTCGATCAGTCAATGTTTTGCTTTTTTCCTGTTGTCTGGTAATGGCTGCCAGTTGCTGGTCAGACACATCCACTGTTTGTAAAAGAAAAAAGAGAGAAATATAGTGCCAGCAAATACAAAGGCAACACTGAAATGCAACGGACGGTAGCAAGCCCTGTCCAAGCACAGAAGTGTCAGGCTCGCTAACCCTCCCCTCCCCGCATCTCCAGCACGTCAACTACCTACCTGTAGCTCGCCAAATCTGTCGCGACCCATGTCTTAGGTGTTATGTGGCAAGTGTTTTCCGACTACAAATGCGTTGTGCGTAGGTGTACCAACTGGTGCTGTCAGATGCTAATAACGGAGAGCTTGGTAGACAGTAGTTATCAGGTTAAAAAACAATGTTTAATACAAAAGCGGAAAGATGAGCCAGTCTAAAATAAAAATAAAAAATAAGAGAGAGAAATGGTACTAGCGCGTTGGTTGCTGTGGAGCCACTCACCCGCTTTTTTTAGCTGCATGATGTGGTTGGGTTGTCTGGCCCCATCCTCCACGCAGCCAAGGACTTGGCGACTAATCCTAAAATAGCGGATCTGATTTGTGGATTGCGTGCGGGGAAGCACGACATCAACACATTCCTTATCTGCTGACAACACCTCACCAACTATTGCGTCAACAATCCTCGTTTCTCCTCCCTGCTCCTCCTCAGCTCTCCTCATCCTTTGACTGTGCGCTCAATTGTAATCTGCTGCAATGTCCTATACTACTCGCGTTGTTGGTCAGCCCAACACTCTTGACTACCGCGTCTTTATCGAGAAGGACGGCAAGGTTATATCGCCCTTCCATGATATCCCTCTCTTTGAGAATGAGGAGAATGGCATCTACAACATGGTTGTCGAAATCCCTCGCTGGACCAACGCCAAGATGGAGGTAAGCTGTTGTCATTGCCTAATAGCACTGTTATCCACCACTAGAATGTCTCTGTCCCTGACTTCTCCTCGTATGTCTTTCCATTTTGTCAGCTATCTTTGTGTAGATTAGCAAGGAGGACGCTCTTAACCCTATCAAGCAAGATACAAAGAAGGGCAAACTTAGATATGTGCGTAATGCATTTCCTCATCACGGCTACATTTGGAACTATGGCGCGCTTCCGAGGACGTGGGAGGACCCCAATCAGACCAACAGCGACACCAAGTGTGTAGGCGACAATGACCCCATTGATGTCTGCGAGATTGGCGAAGCCATTGGCTACACCGGTCAGGTGAAACAGGTTAAAGTCCTGGGCGTTATGGCTCTGATCGACGAGGGTGAGACTGATTGGAAAATCATGGCTATCGATGTCAACGACCCCTTGGCCCCTAAGATGAACGATGTTGATGACATTGAGCGGTACATGCCCGGCCTGCTTCACGCAACCTACGAGTGGTTCCGCATCTACAAGATCCCCGACGGCAAGCCCGAGAACCAGTTTGCCTTTGGTGGCGAGGCCAAGAAGAAGGCGTATGCTGTGGATGTTGTCAAGGAAACTGCCGAGGCCTGGAGCGATTTGATTAGTGGAAAGTCAGATGCCGGCAAGATTGAGCTGACCAACACATCGCTCGGTAACGCAAACACCGTCTCTCAAGCCACTGCTGACGATATTACTGTCGGCGGGATCAGAAAGGACGCTCCACTTATTGACCAGTCATTGCACAAGTGGTTCTTTATTTCTGGTTCTAAGATCTAAGCTGTGCTGTGAACTGTGTTTAGCCAGATTGCTGCTGCCAGCATATCTTGTTTGGCTTACCAATTGCCTAACTGAGCATGGTCAACGCTAGGTAAAATGAGTGAATGCGTGATATCTGACAGATTCCACTCACATTGCAATTATTTGATTGGTTAGTAGGAAAAAGTAGAATTGGTCTAACAACATCATCTAGCATATAGTATTGCCTCGAAATATTGGACATATCCTGGGGCTTCAAGTCTTTTTGAAAAAGAATGGACTATTGAAAGAAAAGTTACTTAGCATGGTTTTTTCCTTTATGAACTTGAAGTCCCTTAAGCCTGATCTGTGGTGCGATCCTACTTCTTATTTTAATTGGTATCTCAGTCTCAGACATTAGAATGGTAATGTTGTTGCCGTTTTAGACTCCCGGTACATCCTATTTAGCCTACGTCAGGGGAAGAGAATTCCTGAGCCCTTCCAGCGTGGAAGAAAAAAACTGTGACTTCTGATGATCAGCCGCCGAAACGCATCAAGCTCTAAATCATCGCGCATTATAAACGCCTGTGAACAGCTGTGAATACACAGATAACCAAATCGCTATATGAATGTAACTAGAAGAAATACGAATGCCAAAATAATCATGAATATCTTTACGATTAGCCAGCGATTGGACGAGATGTTGGTGTAGTACTTTAACAATTCAGTCTGAGCTGCGCTAATGTTTGTATCCACACTTTCCACGTTTGCATCGATTCTCTGCACAACTTCCCTTTGCTCGGTAACCATATGTGCCAGCTGCTGGAATATCGAGCCAAGTTCGGAAATTGTTGATTCAATCGAGGTGATTGCTTCCGAGCGGCTGTCCAGGTACGACTGCTGGTCTGACTGCATCAGCAGCATCTGCGAGTCGGAGGCCTCATTCATCTCTGGCAGCGAAAGAGCCACAAAGTCCTCGTTCTCTACTGCAGCACCGCTGTGCTCATAAGATCGCGGCTCTGGTATGCGACGTTCGGCTTGGTATAGCGGCGAGTCTATAGCATTGGCAGCAATGAGTTCATTTCGGCGCCGGTTGCGTACGCCTAATTTAACAATGTGCTCGCTGGTGTTGTTGTCTGCAAATGGTTAAGTACATGGTGAGAAAGAGCTTCAGCAGATAGTACATCTTAGCGCCCTGGTGCATAGCCCATACGTTACCTGTTGATGAAAAAACCGCACTTCCCGCTGCTGTGGTTGCAGCTGTGCCAATAAACTGCTCTTTTCGGCTTCCGGTCTCCTTTAGGCTTTCACTGCGCAGCTCGAGGACGTCTTTAAACGTAGTTGAAGTATTTGCAAGCTGTGACTGCAGTGATACTACGACATTTGTGCGGTGTTCATATGCATGCTGCCTATCATTATCTCTGCTTCCTGCTTGCTTGCGCTGGAGATTCTGTAGTGACATGATCTTGCCGTTAATTGTGGCTATGCGCTGCTTCACCTGGTTTGTAAGCGCCTACATGAAATAAGTATATGCGTAGTCGGATAGTAATGTAGATATTCAGCACCAAATAGTCACATTGCTGCCCGATCGAGTGCAACAACATCGTTGTAACACGTTGCTTACATTTATCTCCGTTGTCCTGTCCTCGAATATTGTTTTCCCCCGCGCCACTACTTTACAAGAGAAAGCGGCAGCGTTTAGTATAGGCATTTCCAGGTCGGTAGTTCGGCTCATATTCTATACTTAATATCTGCTTTGTGTTATGCAACTTCAACAGTCCGCGTTTTCCTACTTACACGTTGCAAGTTTCTCTAGCAGCTGCGCTGTATTCTGAATGTCTTTGCCGATGGCGCCTGCATGCCTAGAAAATTCGCTAAAAGAGGTAGCTGAGTGATAGCCGTCTTTGTCTCCAGGGGTATCCAGGCTCTGCTGTCGCTTGCGTAGGGCCGCTACTAGTGACCTGTATTCGGTGGTCCTATCGCGCAAAGTTGTCTTTGGCTTTGCGACAGACATGATGGATAATGACTGCTGCTATTTGCGGCTCAAAGAAAATTTAATGATACAACGAGGTGTTTAGAGCGTACGAAATGCATAGAAATTAGTACAACTGGTGCTTCTCATCTGAAGCTTGGGTTTTAGAGCTGGGCAACTCTAACCAACTGCCCTCTTGTACTTGCAATGTGATCGTTACTATGGGGTTTTTGCGAAAAAGTTGGCCGTTTGGACTAAATTATTTTTCGCCTGTTCTCTCCATGGGTGCTCAGACATTCTGACTCTGAGTGTCCTTGGCTGGCTTCTAGACAAGCATGAGGGTTTACTGAATTTTTTTTTTTTTAGCACACCCCCAACTTTGTGGATTGTAGCTGTACTCTGTCATCAGAGAGAGTTCATGGCGTATCACGTATCTTTTGCAAAAGTATTAGCGTTAAGAAAAAATTATTTTTAGCAGGTGTTGGTATGGCGGGTTTGCACCATTCGGGCAGTGCGTTTGCGTTGCAGGTGAGGGTGTTGTTTGCGCATGGTTGTAGCGGGTCGTTGGCAGTGTGGTTTGCGTTGGTGTCGGCGGTGGAGTAGGAAGCAGCCAACAGCACTGGCAGTTACAGCCCATGGAGAATCAATATGTTGCCGTCTGTTTCTTGGGGGGTTTTCTTGTCTGCTAACGCCAACGACGCATGCCAACGACACAAAACACAAGACCACTCGCTGCCAAAAATCACCTTGACTGACGCAAATATTTTTTTTTTCATGTGCCAATAGTTTTCTTAAAAGCAGTATCATACATTGACTCATTTTACCTAGCGTTGTTTTGTTTGTGGACAGACGGACAAAAGCTAAAAAAAAAAAAAATAGATTATATATAGTATATAGTGAAGGATAATATAATTGTAAACTATTTGTTAAGGCATTAGCGCTAGAAAGTGTCAGCAGGACAGGAGAGATCGAGCTACGCATAGGTATCATTTGCTTATTGCGGCCCCGCCTCGCGATGACGCGGACGGGTGCGAGGATGTGATAATGCATGGCCATGTGCATCAGAAGCGGAAGGCTGCCGGTACGGATGATGGTGTTGGCCAGAGTGCGAGTTAGAAGTCATAGGACCACCAGCTGGCTGACTATAGCCAGCTGGGTCTAAAGGTAGTGACACCGGTACTGTTGGCACAGACAACGATGCGGGTGCTGTCTGAATCGCAGAGGCAGAACCACCTGCAATATGATCGCCTACGTACGACTCGTGTGTTGCCAACCGTGTAGTTGTCATACCGTTATTTGAGCCACCAACTGCTACGCCAGTTTCAGCGGTGTGTGATGACATTCCAGCAGCATGGGGTGCAGGTGGTGGTTGATACCCTGTGTGAGAATAGTGATCTTGCTGCTCTTGCTGTTGTGGTTGATGTTGCATTGAAACGGCAGTGGCTGATAGAGCATGTGGAGCAATTATGTCTGCACTAATAGAAGTGCTGCCTTCCATAACAGCAGAGTTGCTGGAGGCAGATGGAGTGCGCTCAATGCACCAGTATCGATGACCGTCCTGCCAAGCCTTGCTCTGGCACTGCTTGCTGCAGTACTTAGCCTTCCTACAGCGGCGACATTTAGCAAATTCATTCGAATGGCGCTCCCACTTCTGGCACTCTAAATAAGCACATTGGCGACAGCTGCCTCGCGACTCGTCGCGACGACAGTTGTTGCGCATAGCGACGGAGGACCAATACACCATGTCAGGTTGGAAGGTATTTTGCAGCGTAAACCTCTCCACAAGCGAAAACACATCAACCAAAGCACCATCTGTCCCAGGGCGCCGGCGCGCAGGTGGAATACCCGCAACTTCATTTGCAATAACTGAGCATCGAGCTGCCCGAGCAGCATATACAAGATCCTCGGGGGACGCATAACCATTGCCGCCAGTATACGTGGCGGCGGTGGACGAGCCATTTTCAAGGGGAGAAGTTGTCCTCTGACTTGCCAAGCCGCCAGTGTGCCGCATCTGTGTAAACAGCAATGGACACTCGTGCAAAAGCTGACGCTGCGTAGACATCTTGCCGAGATATGCCAGCAGCTGCAGCGTCAGTATGACATCGTCATGGCGATACATTACATGGTTAATGGACTGCAGCCGCCGACGCGCAGCCTCATACTCAGCCTGGAGACGCTCCTGCTCACTGTACTTGTAGGCAGGACTAGAGTATGGCAGAAACTGCGGTGGGTTGGCTGAGTTTGAACCGACCGTATCGGCGACAGGCACAGAAGTAGGAGCAGAAGCGTCCGGATAAGCAACATGGCGAGCCAGCGGATGAACACCTTCACCAACACGGCGAGACTGCTGACGACTAGAATTAGCGGCTCCTGAAAGCATAGCAGGAGCTGCAACGGGGATAGGATTTATACCGGCAACTGTGGCAGCGGCGGCGGCAGCAGCAGCAGCAGCAGCA